>RJWJ010006482.1:0-62315 GCA_004363605.1 Indri indri | reverse complement strand
AGTGAGACTCTGTCTCAAAAAAAAAAAAAAAGAAAGTGCAGTAAAAATAAGCTCAATAGAGGGGGAAAGCTAGCCTAATTCAATTACAACCAGATACTGTTCCCTGACAAAGATTCTAAATCTGAGATCTGTTGACTCTTTTAAAAAGGGAAAAGAGTATGTGATATAGCAGATCAAAGACGTACTCACCACAGATGCAGACTTTATCTTGGCCCTAATCAGAAGGTTAAAAGAGCATTGAAAAGAGAATAGCTTCCTTACTATGTGATTCCAGGTTTAACACTGGGATCTGGTACCACCTAAAACAGTGATTCTCCACCTGGGCAAGTTTGCCCCCCCAGAAGACAGGTGGCAATATCTAAAGACAGTTTTGTTCGTTACAATTTAGTTGGTGCTACTGGCATCTAGTGGGTAGCGATCAGGGATGCTGTTAAGTATCCTATTATACAATGCACAGAACACCCCCTCCACAAAGAATGACCCAACCCCAGTGTCAGTGGTGCCGAGGTCGAGGAACCCTGACCAGAAATGATCTCTGTTGCCAGTGTACCCATCCCTTACCTTCCTGCTCTGGGTTTAACAACTCCAGGGGCAGGGACTGCCTTGCTGGGGAAGGAAGGCGCAATGGCCTGCACGGTGGCGGTGGAGGAGAGCATAGCCCATCACTACAACAACCAGATGAGGACGCTGATGGAGGAGGACCCTGACAAATATGAGGAACTTCTTCAGGTATTTGACTATACTCTAGAAAAGGGCTGCTCAAAGGGGAAAACGAGCAGATATGCACATGGGTAAAAGGAAAAAATATGAGAGAATATTAGGGGATGATGGAAGGTTAGATATCTAGGTCAGTGACTCATTTTAAAGATGAGCAAACTGAGGCACAGAAAGTGAAGCTGTCTGCTCTGGTCGCACAGTTCGGGCAGAGCTGGGACTCCTGAGCCCTGTCCTGCCTGCATTCTCTCCACTTCTTTATCCTCCTGAGCAAATGCCGTGAGCATGAGCCCTTTAGATTAAATAAAAGAATGATGAATTAATAGATACCCTCAGATAATTTGTCACAGTAAATAAGGGAACTGTTTAATTTTTTAAAGTCTAAATCAGAGGTTGGAAAACTATGGCCTGTGGCCAACCACCTGTTCCTGTAAATAACAATTTACAATTTTACTGGAACACAGCCACGCCCATTTGTTTGCGTGGCTTCAGCTGCTTCCAGGGCCACAGTAGCAGAGTTGAGTAGTTGGGCCAGAGACTGCACAGCCTTCAAAGCTTAAAGGATTTACTCTCTGGCCCTTTGTGGGAAAAGTTGGCCTACCCCATCTTAGACTATAATATGAGGCTTTAGCCTCCAAAATAAGATGGAACAGCAGGAGAGTTGGAATGCTGACTTGCTTTGGTTTCTTTTTATTTCACCAGGTGATAAAGAAATTTCGGGATGAAGAGCTTGAGCACCATGACATAGGCCTTGATCATGACGCAGAATTGGTAGGAACCTACTGTGACTTGTAGTGCTTTGGGGCACCTTATCCGGAAGGTTGAGGGGGCAGGAGATTTCTGTTTCCAGAAAAATAAATGTTATAGTTCCTGCCAAAGGGGAGAAAACCAGTGATGTTGCTTTGATGAAAAGCAAGGAAAAGCGTTGCTCCGGATTGGGAATCTTGTTTCTTGCTTCATTCCTTATCCTTTTCCCTCTTCCTGTGAGAAACCAGATGATTCCAGTGTTTTGGCAGTAGCAGAGGCATTCTGATCTTTTTTAATGGCTTTTTTCCAGATTAAATTGCTTCTCAGATTTTATTTCATCTCCAGAGAAGTCCAAACCCTGCCCTGCCATCCCTGAAACTTACAGCTAGAAACGAACATATAACATGTTTCTTTTATTTGCTTGTTGTTTTTAACAGGCTCCCGCATATGCCATCTTGAAGAGCCTTATCCAAGCTGGATGCAAAACAGCAATATATTTATCAGAAAGATTTTGAAGTATGTCCACTTTTCCCTGTCTATAAAAGATCATAGTAATTTAGCAAGTCACATTTGCAGAGAAAGAAATGATAATTAAAATGAATATTATTATATGAATTTTATTAATAAACTATAAGGGTTTTTGTTTTTTCATTAATAACTCTCCAGCATTGATTTTTCTGTGTTGTCTTACACCATAAGGCTGATAGTTCACCAGGTTTGTTCGAATGAAGCTGATCCTTGTTTGGTCTCATAGTTAATTTTCTCCTAAAACATCAAGAATGAATCATTAGTAAAGTAACAGGAATCTCTAAGAGAAAAAAAATTGAGTTTACTGGTAACAAATGGTAATTTAAAGCATGAGGGTGTTTAAGACAGGCCAAGAAAGAGTATGAAGTCTGTCGGGTAAGTCAACGGCTGTCAGTACTTCCATTTTGAATTGTGGGTGAAGAGTGCTATGGTCCGAATGTTTGCACCCCCAAAATTCATACGTTGAGATCCTCCCTCTCAGTTGGGTTGAGAGTGACTGGGAAGTCATTAGGTCGTAGGGGTGGAGCCCTCATGAGTGAGATTAGCACGCTTATTTATGAAAGAGGCCCCAGTGATGCCTCACGGTGCTATCAGCGAATCAGCTGGCACCTTCATCTTGGACCTCTCAGCCTCCAGAACTGTGAGCAGTGAATGTTGATAAGCCACCCAGGCTATGGTGTTTTGTTATAGCTGCCCAAACAGAGTAAGACAGGCAGGTATTGCTTCCATCAAAGAATGGACTGAGTAAGTTGTGGATTATTTGTGAAGGTAAATTATAATCATTTCCTTAAGGTCTGTTACCAAATTAAAAAAAAGTGAACCAAAACTGATTAAAATTTTTATACTTTGATGAAGTATTTTATGATTTGCAAGATTTTTTTTGAGACAGGGTCTTGCTATGTCTCCTGGGCTAGTATGCAGTGGCATCATCGTAGCTCGCTGCAACCTCAAACTCCTGGGCTCCAGCAATTCTTCTGCCTCAGTCCCCCGAGTAGCTGGGAGTACAAGCTTGTGCCACCATGCCCAGCTAATTTTTCTTTTCTTTTTTTTTTTTTTTTTTTTTTCGGTAGAGACAGGGTCTCGCTCTTGCTCAGGCTGGTCTTGAACTCCTGGCTTCAAGCAATCCTCCCACCTCAGCCTCCCAAAGTGCTAGAATTACATGTGTAAGCTATGGTTTGCAAATTTTTAAATCATTTATGAAAAACCTGGCTCACTGGTTCTCCTTCTTGGCTGCTCATCAGAATGGAGATTTAAATTTTTTTTCAGTTTGTGGACCAAAAATTCTGACTGAATTAGGATCAGAATGGTTTCAAAAGCTGCCAGGTAATTCTGGTGTGAGCCTGGGCGGGGAGCCCCTGAACTATTAATAGATCATAAGCTGCTTCTGATAAACAACCGCATCTTTTAGGTCTTTGCCTCCCACGCAGTGCCCTGCATTTCATCAGCACCCGATGACTGGGCAGGATGACTCTCGAGGGCCTGGCTTTGGAGGACAGTGGACACTGGGATAGTTTGGATTAATCCTCCACAATCTCTCTGTTTTCCTCAACCAAGAGTGAGTTTAATTTTATGTGATTAAGTGACTGTCTCCAATAATAATTGTAATAAATTCAACATGGGTGAAAATAGGAGTAAAGACAGTTTAAGATTCCAGACTCTTCTGTGCCATGTAACAAGCAGATGTCTGTAGTACAGTTTAGTGTAGTTGGCTAACAACTGAAAATCCAAGCTCCAGTTATTGCCTGTGTCCACATTATTTTATAAGTGTGCATTTTCTGTCTTTCTCTCCTATGTATAAGACTGTGAGTTTATTGAGGGCAGAACATTTGTTTCTAGTTCCTAGTACATAGCAGGTGCCCATTTAAAGGGAGAAAATTTAGAGGGAAAGAAGGAGGGGAGGAGAAACGAGAAGGGGAGGGAGGGAGGATGTTCTGAAGCAGCTGCAAAATTGGAAAACAGCCTCCTTGGCTCTTCTTCCTCCTCCTGGACTTCTTCATGCCAGAGGGTCCTGGGGTGTGGCCCTGGGCCCTGTGCTCAGTCTACCATCTTTGCCTTGGCTGTCTTCGTTGTGGTTGATTCCTTCACATTTGTGTCTCCAGTCCAGACTTCCCTTTGTCAAATATCTACCTGTCTTCCTGTCCAAGTGGAGGCACTCGGATGTCAAGGAGAATTTCCAACTCCACGTACCCCAAGCTGAACTCCTTGCCTCCCACCCCACTCCCCAAACCTGCTTCCCCAGTGGCTACCCCCTCATAGTTAATGGCGGCTCCCTCCTCCCAGTGCTTGGGTCAGAATCACTGCAGTCCCCTTTGCCTCCTGCCTCCAGCACACCTCCATCCAGTGACCAGGACATCCTGGGGGCTCTGCCAACTCCCTCTCACAACCTCCACCACTGCCACTCAGGGCCCAGCCTCCCTCTTCTCTCGCATGAATTGTCTCAGAAGCTTCCTAACTACTCTTCCTGTGTTGTTTTCCCACAATCCATTCTCAACCCAGCAGCTAGAGCAATCCTTTGATCGTGAGCCAGATCATGTCACTGCTTAGCTCAACTCCCCAGCGGCTATTTCTGGCTCTCTCACATTGAAAGTCAAAGTCACTAAAATGGTTTATGAGACCCTAGAGGATCTGGCCCTCTGCGACCTCTAATTCCTGTCCTCACTGTGCTCCAGCCACACCGGCCTCCTTGCTACTCCTCGAAAATGCCAGGCGCATTCCTGCCTGTGGGCTTTGCGATGGCTGCTCCCTCTGCCTGCAGTGCCCTTTCCCAGATGTGCACCTGGTCAAACCCCTTGCCAACTCCTGAGATTTTGCTCAAATGTCACCTTTTAAAGGAGGCCCATCCTGTCCACCTTTTTCAAAATTGCAAACCCCACCCTACCCCACACTTCATTTCCTTTTCTGTGCTCTGATTTTTTTCCCCACGGCACTTACCACCTTCTATTACATATTTAATGTACTTATTTGTTAGATTTCTTGTCTGTTTCTCCCTGCTAGAATGGAACATAAGCTCTGTGAGGGCAGGAATCTTTGCTTTAATCACTGACACATAATAGGTGCTCAACAAATAGTTGTTGATGGGATTGAGTGAAGAAATAGTTCTCCCTTATTAGAAGTGCTTTTCAAATAACTAGTAATTTGAGACTAGTCCTATGCGCATCTCAGCAAAATTCAGTGGAGATTTAATCAAAAGATGCCACTAGGAAACCAAAGAAAAAATACAGGATATCCACATGCAGAAGAATGAGTTTGGACCCCTATCTCATAGCATATATAAAAATTAACTCAAATAGACTAAAAATCTAAATGTTAGTGCTAAAACTTTAAAGCTCTGAGAAGAAAACACAAGGATAAATCTGTGCAACCTTAGATTAGGCAGCAGTTTCTTAGATATGACACCAAGAGCTCAAGTAACAAAAGAAAAAGATAAATTGGACTTCATCAAAATAGAAACTTGTGCTTCAAAAGACAATATCAGGAAGATGAAAAGACAACTCACAGAATGGGAGAAAATATTTACAAATCATGTATCTGATAAGGGATGTGTGTCTAGAATATATAAACAACTTTCACAACTCAACCATTAAAAGACAAATGGCCCAATTAAAACATAGGCAAGGGATTTGAATAGACATTTCTTCAACAAAGATATACAGATGGCCAATAAGCATGTGAAAACATGCTCAACATCATTAGCCATTAGGGAAACCACAATGAGATACCACTTTACACCCACTAGGATGACTATAATAAAAAATATGGAAAATCAGTGTTGGCGTGAATGTGAAGAATTTGGAATCTTCATACACTGCTGGTGAGAATGTAAAATGTTGCAGCCACTTTGGAAAACAGTCTGGCAATTCCTCACGTAGTTACTATAGGCTACAGCAACTTCTCTCTTAGGTACAAACATTTCAGTAGAAATGAAAACATGTTCAAACAAATACTTGTACATGAATGTTTACAGAAACATTATTCATAATAACCCAAAGTGGAAGTAACCCATATATCCATCAACTGATGAACCTGTTGCCACCCAACCAGGTTCATTTGCCTGCTGCCCAAGAGGAAGCCAGTACGCTGAGACAGCAGGGTTTACGGCAGAGAAAGAATTTATTCTGCATAGCGCTAAGCGGGGAGAAATTTCTCAAATCCACCTCCTCAAGAATTTGGGAAACAGGGTTTTTAAAGAGAGTTTGGCACAGGCAATTTGGTCTGCTAATTGGCTCTGTTTGGGGCAGAACCACAGGGTTGTAGAAATTGTCTTCTTTGCTGACCAGGTTCTTGGGTGGGGGTCACCAGACCAGTTGAGTCAGTTCCAGACCAGTGTGGCCCACTGGTCTGGGTGGGTCAGCCATTACACTAGAATGCAAAACATGGACGATATCTCAGAAACTACTCCTAGGTTTCAAAAAGGCGATATTATCTATGGAGAGAGCTAAGAATCTTTATTACCGTCAGCTACGTGGCTCCAGAGTGGCAATTACAGAGAAGTAAACAGGGGGACAGTGGCTAATTATCATTATTTTTAGCTAGGCCTGTGCCTTATTACCATAGTTGTCGCCTTGCACCCCTTTTTGTTAATTTGTAAGGGCAGTTTCAAACTGGTGAGCAAAACGTAGCATATCCCTACAATGCGGTAGTATTCAGCCATAAAAAGGAATGAAATATTGGCACATGCTATAACATGGATGAACCTTTAAAACCTCACATTTGGGTGTGGAGTTTCAATATGAGAAGATAAAAATAATTCTGGAGATGGATGGTGGTGATGATCATACAACAATGTGAATGTAATAATACTTAATGCCATGTACCAATGGTTAAAATGGCAACCTTTTTATATATTTTACCACAATTTAAAAAAAATCCTAACTGAAAAGAAGCGAGACACAAAAAGTTGTATATTGTATGATTCCACTTACATGAAATATCCAGAATAGGCAAATCCATGGAGATAAGAGGTAGATTAGTGGTCACCTGGGGCTAAGGGGGGATGGGGAGAAATGGGGAGTAACTGCTGATGGATATGGGGTTTCTTTTTGAGGTGATGAAAGTATTCTAGAATTAGCAGTGATAGTTGCACAACCTTGTGAATATACTTAAGCCCACTGGATCATTTACTTTAAAATTTTGAATTTTATGGTATGTGAACCATCTCAGTCTGTTTTGTGTTGCTATAGAAAAATACCTGAGACTGGGTAATTTATAAAGAAAAGAAACTTATTTGGCTCACAATTCTGGTGGCTGGAAAGTCCAGGATTGGGCAGTTACAGCTGGTGAGGGCCTCAGGCTGCCTCCACTCACGGCAGAAAGTGGAGGGCAGTGGGCATGTCAAAGAGATCACACAGTGAGCAGGATACAAAGGGGCAAAACTGAGGAAGTCAGATTCTGACTCTTTTTAACAACCCACTTTCTCAAGCATTAATCCATTCCCAAGAGAAAGAGAAGGAACTCACCCCAGCAGGAGGGCATTAATCTATTCATGAGGGATCCATCTCCATGACCCAAATACCTGTGTTGTTATAGCAACACAGAACAGACACACACCATAAAATTCTGCCTCCCAACATTGCCACATTGGGGATTAAATTTCAACACGAGTTTTGGTGGGGACACCACATCCAAACCATAGCATGGACCGTACCAGTAAGTAAAATACAGCTTATATAGCTTTATGCAAATTCCAATCCAGGCTGTTAAATGAGAAAATGATTTTTTTTTTTTAACTTAATCACCCTTCAAGCCAGCTGAGCATGTAGCCCTTGACTTTGAGAAGCTCACCACTCGGTTGGAGAGATGGCAGGAAAGCAGGCAATAACCAGACAATGATAAAATGCAATACCAATGCAAGAAGTCAAGGGATCAGGGCACAGGAGAGAGAGAGTCTGGTTACATATTATAGTTTTATGCAAATTCCAACCCCAGCTGCTAAATGAGAAAATGATTTCTTTCAAGTTTTTATCAAAGCCTTGATCTTCTGAGGCTCTGGTGCTATTTCTTGCCCTTCCGTATCAAAGCTAATTTTATAAGAATTACAGCCAGGAGTCTTGGTCCTAGGAAGGCACTTTGTACAATCCTTATTAAAAGCCCAGGCTGTTTGTTCAGCATCCTCTTCAGAATTGATGGCTGATGTTTTATGCTTCTGAGAGCTTCCAGAACAAGGCCAGAGAGATTTTCTGAATCCCCCTTTGATTGTTTTTAATTCCATTACAGCTTGTCCTCGTGTATTAACAAGGTAATCTTGTCTTTCCCTTACTTTACTGATCTGACCTTTCAGGGGAAATGTGATTTTAAAATTGGACACCATCCAAAGATGATGCCAGGATGACAAAGAATGTTATTCCTGCAAGCACTGTAGTTCCACAGAGACGATCTGAGCTGCAGTTCTTTGCACGTCTTTCATTCTCTCACTACGCAACGTGTGGTCTGGGGACCCACAGCAGCGGGATCACACATGGGAACCTGTTAGAAATGCAGAATTTGGGGATCCTCTCCAGACCTACTCAATCAGAATTTGTGTTTTAGCAAGATGTGTTTTGTTTTGTTTTTTTCTGGAGACAGAGTCTCGCTCTGGTGCCCGGGCTAGAGTGCCATGGCGTCAGCCTAGCTCACAGCAACCTCAAACTCCTGGGCTCAAGCGATTCTTCTGCCTCAGCCTCCCAAGTAGCTGGGACTACAGGCATGCGCCACCATGCCTGGCTAATTTTTTCTATGTATTTTTAGTTGTCCAGCTAATTTCTTTCTATTTTTAGTAGAGACGGGGTCTTGCTCTTGTTCAGGCTGATGTTGAACTCCTGACCTCGAGCGATCCTCCCGCCTCAGCCTCCCAGAGTGCTAGGATTACAGGCGTGAGCCACCGCACCTGGCCTCAAGGTGCATTTTTGTTGTTGTTGTTTTGTTTTTTATTTCAGCATATTATGGGGGTACAGATGATTAGGTTACGTATGATGCCCTTGCCCCCCCTCCTCCCCAAGTCCGAGCTTCAAGTGTGTCCATCCCCCAGGAGGTGCGCATCCCACTCATTGTTTGTGCACATGCCCGTCCCCTCCTCCCCCCTCCCTCAAGATACGTTTTTAACGTGTGTTTACAAATTCCATGATACTCCTCTGTTCAATGGAGCTTAATTCCCTTTGCCTTGAGTGTGGGCTGTACTCAGTGACTTGTTTCTAACACAGAATGTGGTGGAAACCACGGAGTGTGACGTTCAAGGATAGGTCAGAAAAGACATTGCAGTTTCTGCCTTCCCCTCTAGGATTACTCACTCTGGGGGAAACCAGCTGTCACGGCATGAGGACACTCAAGCAGTTACTCAGTGGAAAGGTCCACATGGCCCAGGACTGAGGCCTCCTGCCAACAGCCACGTGAGTACTCCATCTTGGAAGTGAATCCTTTGGCCCCAGTGGAGCCTTCAGATGACCGCAGCCACCAACATCTTGATGGCAACCTCATGAGAGACCCCAAGTCAGAGTCACCCAACTAAGTCATTCATGAATCCCCGAACCTCAGCAACTATGTTAGATAATAGTTTGTTGTTTTCAGCTGCTGATTCTGGGAGTAATTTGTTATGCAGCAATAGATAACAAATACACAACACCCCCAGGTGATTTGGAAGCACATTAAAATTTGAGAAGCACTGAACCAGACCATGAACTCCTGGAAGGCAGAGACCATCTTGGTCATTTCCATGTCTTCAGAGCTAAGCACAGTGCTTGACATTCAGTAAATCTTTGTTGGACTAAATACAAGGTTAAACCGCCCTGTTTTCAAAAAGTTAAAACTTTTTGTAATAGCTAATACCTGTATGCATGTGGTAAAATATTCCAGTAGTGCTAAAGGGTATTACAGTGATAAGTAGACTGCTTGTTGATTAACAGCAAATTCTGTGACCACTTCCCTTACTTTGCGATTAGCTCATAGCAGCCTGCCACATAAGACAGTGCATTTTCTTCTTTTTTATTTTCCCTCTAAAATGAATACTTGGCTCAAAATCAAATATAAGGAAAAAAGAAAAAAGCTCCCCATCCAAACTTATTCCCTAGAAACAGCCACTATTAACAATTCAATGTGTATGTATCCAGATGCTTTTAGAAATCTTTTATCCATACGTGTACACGTTTGGGTTTGTATTGTTCCCCACATGGAATAATACTATGCATTTGACCTGCAATTTGTGCTTTTCAACCCGTGATCTGCACTGCCGTCTTGCCAAGTCCATTCACAGAGCGCCGCCTCATTCCTTCGCTTGGCTGCAATGCTCTTCCGCCGAAACCTGCTGACACTGACCTAGCGCATACCGCCGCCGAATACTGTTCTAGGTTTTTCGCTCACTGAGTTCTCCCAACCCCTCCACGGTGGCCTGCTTCCAGGGACTGCCAGCTTCATCACTCAGCCACTCCCCTCTCTTCATCTTCTCTTTTCACCTATTGGGACATCTGAGTTACTTCTAATACAGACTTTTGGGGGCCCCTAACGCTGCAGAGGACCATCTTTCAGAAGGAAGGACCCGTGGGGAGGAAGTGCTGGCTTTTAACCTTTTTGGAGATTCCACACCTCTGAGAATTTGATATGAATTCTGGACCCTCACCCCAGGACCCCCTAAAGGTCCTCCTTAAGACCCCTTGATGCAGGTGATTTGAGGACAAGAAAACATGACCTTTCCCAGCTGTGGGAAATAAAAGAAACCTTTCCAAGTGGAGCTTCAGGCTCAAAACCGCTGGTTCCCGGCTCTGCCCTTCCCGAGAAACGTCGCAGAGCACAGAGCGCTTTCCCACCGAATGTTTTCGGAGGTTGGAAAGCCGCCTCTTGCCTCGGGGAACCTGGGTCCTCCATCCCTGCCTCTGAAATGGCAGCCCCGCGGGGCCGAGACCGAACGCTACAGGCCCAGTGATCCCGGACCGCAGCGAGAGCTCCCTCCGGGCGCTCCAAGGACAAGGAAGGTCTCGGGCCCCGCGGCGCCCGCCGGTGTCCCGCAGAGGGCGCCCGCGCCGCGCGCAAGGCCGGTCATTGCTGCGGGGGGTGGTACTCTGGCCCCAACCATCCCCGCCCTAATCGCCGCCGCCGAACCGCAGCGCAACGTCACGCGTGTGCACCGCGGGTGCGGTGGGCCCCACTGGCTGTCCCGGTCTGCGCTGTCCATCTGACTTGGGTGTCCTCATCCAGGTGGATACGTTTTCTTTTTCAGAAAAGGGGGAGAGAGAGAAGAAAACAAGGGGTGGGACGGGGCTGTCTAGGGGCGCTACGTGGAGAAACCAGCTTCCTCGTCAAGCAATGTCCAAGGCGCAGCACTGCATATCTTCCTCATTAGTTCACGCAGCTTTCTGGACACACCTGACGCGCACACACTTTCCTTCCTCCCGATCCACATGCTGAGCCCTTTCCTGTTGAAGGCTGTTTGCCCTTACCTCTCAGCTGAAGCCATCCCAGACCCTCTCTGTCCCGTGCCCCCACCCCTTGACTTCTCGCCTCGGTGTTGCATTCTGTCATTGCCTGGTTATTACCTGCTTTCCTGCCGCCTCTCCGACCTGGTGGTGAGCTGCTCAACGTCAAGGGCTACCCCAGTACCCGTAGCTTACCAGGCCCTCAGCCAGCGTTCCATACGTTAATCTAAGCTGAAAAATCACGGGGACTCAAAGAATGCAACAAAATGAATGAGACAAGTAGTTACAAGTAATGACAAAGGATCCTCCTGGTCTCAATATGAACACACTTAGAAACTTCTGGATGGGAAGTATGAAGTAGGGAAGGAGGGTCAACCTTGTGAGTGTCTCTCAGTCCTCTTGTCCATCTGCACCCAAAGCCAGCATGACCGACCCTGGCAAACATTTCACCCATAACACGGTCTCAACTCCTCTTCCTCGAAATGCTTTTTATCTGTCGCTCCTCTGCTTTGGGTTTTGAGAATTCCTCTTCATGATACTTTCTCCCTTTAAAAAAAATCTCAATTATATTTCCAGGGTTAGACAGAATTTCCCAATGCTTAATCCTGAAGTTTTTAACTGGGCATGCATATCAGAATAAACTCAAGGTTAAAAAACAAATCTACAGCCACTTCTGCTCCATTCACACCTACCGAAGCAGAAGCCTCAGGGACGAATATACTAATATTTTTTAAACTCACACAGGAGCTCTGATGTATAGCGCTAGTTAAGAAGCAATGGTTTAATTCCACAAAAGCCTTCATTCTAAATCTGCCCTCTCATGGATGCGTTTCCCCTGCTATACTTCCTGTTTGCCTGGGCCAATTCAGGATTTCCATCCCATCCCACTTTTCCTGCACTATTCTCTGCTAAGATGTGACCTGTTGTTCCAGTTTTCTCCAACTCAATTTCTCCCAGTGCCGTGACAGCTGGAAACATGTTCCAGACCAAGTTGTCTTTACCAGGTGGACGCAGTGGCAAACAGCCACACTCCCCATTCTGCTGGGGGGAGGGGGAGGGAGCAGCCTTTGTGTGGATTTTCCATGCCTAATTTCCAAGTAGCTTTATGGCAACAACAAAAACACTGCACGGAGATGACACCTGTCGTGCTTACTTGCTGATGCGTTCTGTATGTGTATGTGTTTAAATAAGACCGTGTGGGCATGAAAAGTATAATTATCTAAGTTATTCATTTGACTGCTTTAAGGGCACATATTATTCTAAGTGCTGTGGAATAAAATAATTTTAGAACATGAAATTCACACTCCTCCCTTATATCATTTAGAAAGGACACAAAATATCTCCCCTTTGCTTCTAAGAGGAAGTTATTAGCTCTGCTAAATGAAAAATCCAGAGGTTCTTTTCTGCAGGTATGGCTTGATCCAGGAGCTCAAATTAAACACTTGCCCACCCCGCTTTTTTTATATCTACAGTGTCAAAATTAGGCTCACAATGCCCCCACGGCCCTCCTCATGTATGGCAGCAAAATGGCCATAGCACTTCCATACACAACCTCCTAACACCCCTCCATCCGCAAGAAAGATAAGCATCTCTTCCTCTAGCATCTGCACAAGACAGGGAAATCTTTGCTTTCCCAGAATCCCCAAGACACACCCCTCCCCCACCACTAGCCTCATTTTTCTCCAATCGTGTTACATTCCTGATCCTTGACTAATCACTGTGTCTGGGGGACTGTGCGGCTTATTGGCCAGGCCTGGTCGCATGGTTGCTCCTGCGGCAGGTGGAATGGGAACAATTGCACTGAAGCCACGTGGGCTGAGAGTGGGCTAGGGGTGGTTCCTGCAAAGGAAGCCAGAGTCCCATCACCAGGAGAAGGGAGAACAGGTGGTGGGTAGATGAAAAGGCCTGATGCTCGCTGAGCCCGGGAGGCATGATGGAGTCAGAATTTGAGTGGATATAAATCGGCAGTGGGGGCAGGAAAGGACGGGAAATGGGAAGACTGAACCAGTGGGGACATTTATATAACGCTGCCCTCCAGGGTGGATGAAGGCCCGGGTGACTGGGCGGCAGCATACTATAATGGTCTACACCGCCTGGGGGCACAGGAAGCCTTGCTCTGCCCCTTGCCAGGTGGTACCTAACCTCTCTGTGCTTTCATTGCCTCACTTGTAAAATGAGAGCACCTGGGTTGTAAAGGCTGCACCTTGAAAACAATACGCAGTGAGAGAAGCCAGTCACAGAGAACCACATGCTGTAGGATTCCATTTAGTGAAATGCCCAGAATAGGCAAATCTATAGAGACAGAAACAGCAGTGACTTCCTAGGGCTGGGGAACAGGGGCATGGGAGGGTAGTAATGTGTCAAGTGCTTGGAACAATGCCTGGCACACCCCCTCTGCTTGTCCCCTCAGGCCCAGAGGTCCTGGCAGCTTCTTAAAACTGCAGGTCCTTGGGGGCTTCACCATCCTTCAACCTCGAGTTCCCTTCAGCCTGCCCTCACCTTTCTCAATAGTCCCGTCACTAAATTCCCTTAAATTATCCTCGTTTGCACATGCCTCTCTCCCTTGCCAGGACCCCGACTGTATAGAAATCGACTCTCCAGAAGCAGAGCAGATCTCGTTGACTAATTGGAAAGGGCTTGTGATGATTCATTTTGTGTGTCACCTTGACTGGGCCACAGGTCGGCCAGGCATTTGGTCAACATTATTCCGGGTGTGTCTGTCAGGGTGTTTCTGGGTGAGATTAACCTTTCAGTCTCTAGACTGAGTAAGCAGATTGCCGTTCACAATGTGGCGGGCCCCATCCGATCAGTTGACGGCCTGAGTAGAACGCCAAGGGAGGGAACTCCTGCTGCCTGACTGCGTGAGCTGGGACATTGGTCCTTTCTGGCCTTCAGACTTGAACTGAAATATTGGCTTGTCTTGGTTCTCAAGCCACTGGCTTTCAGACTGGAACTACACTGTCGGCTCTTGGGTCCCCAGCTTGCTGACCACAGATCCTGGGACTTCTCAGCTTCCATAGTTGCATGAGCCAGTTCCTTATAATAAATTAATCTCTCTCTCTCTCTCTCTGGTTGTTTCTCTGGAGATCCCTAATACAGGACCTAAAGGAAATATGAGCAAGTGGTGAGTTTCAGGCAGAATGCTAGGAAAATGATCCAAAATAAGGAAGTCAAGGGAAGTGACTGGTTTTAGGGGAAGAAGATGTTTTTCATTCACAAACATTTATTTAGCGTCTGCCCTATGCCAGATAGAGTTCCGGCCACTGGGGATTAAAAGATCCACCCAGCTGCCTAAAGTAGAGGCCAAAATTCACCCTTGGCTCTTTCTTCAGCCTCACCTCTACATAGAATTCATCTTAAAACCTGTCAGTTTGCCTCCTCACATTGCTTTCGAATCCACTTCCTTGGCAGGTAGAGAGGGCTTTGAAGGATAATCCTCAATTCATTGGAATCATTGTCCCTTTATCCTTTCAAATCCATAACAGTTTGTGATGATTTCATTTACGGGTCAGAGGACCATGGACATATTTGAAGTATTTGGAGATTTATTGTATGTGAAATTAGGTGCAATTTTTCTATAAAATGCCATCAGTCAGCATGGGCAACATAGCAAGACCCCATATCTACAAAAAATAAAATAGAATAATTAGCCAGACGTGGTGGCCTGTAGTCCCAGCTACTTGGGAGGCTGAGGCAGGAGGATCACTTGAGCCCAGGAGTTTGAGGCTGCAGTGAGCTATGATTGTGCCGCTGCACTCCAGCCTGGGTGACAGAGCAAAACCCTATCTCAGAAATAAATAAATAAAATGAAAATGAAATACCATTAGTCAAAACAAGGCCTAGAGTAGAGGAAAGATGGGAGGAAGGGGAGAGCTTCTCCACATAGAAAAAAGACACTCATCTTGGGGGACAGCTAAGGCTAAGAGTTCAGCCTCTCAGGGGCTACTTCCTACTTGAAACTATCCCAATCCGAGGGAATGGGAACCTTAAGAACTCACGCCATGAAGGGACAGCTTGGACCATTTCCATCTCCTTGGAACTCCGCGGAGCATCTGTTGTACTTATGCACCTGTTTCCCTGGGAGCCCAGCAGAGGTGCTGGGTAGGATGCAGTGGGTTGTGCAATTCCCACAGCAAGGATCCAACGGCAGGAAGCCTTTTCTCCCTCGTTACTGTGTCCCTCTTTTTCTTCTGGCTAAACAGGGATGGGAGAAGGGATAAAAAACTTTGTAAAAGAGGTTCTGCCTTTGGTATTGATTCCTAAGAAGCTTTGTGCAAAGCTAGAGATCATTTGGAAGTTTTATCAGATTTTTAAAAAAATAATTCAAACCCATGCCATTTTCCCTGCATTCCCATTGCCACTCCCAAGTATCAGCAGCTATCATCTTTTCCTGATGCCACAGCCTCCACGCTGGGCTCCATGCAGCCAGCGTTGTGTCATTCTACCCTGTAACTGGATGTGCCCAAGTGACTACCCTGAGGTCAATGAAATATGAGCAGAAGTTCTTAAGTGGGACTTCCAGGAAAGCTCCTTAGAAACAGGGCAGACAGCTGGGACCAACCCTTTTGACTTCCCCCCAATTCTTGTTTACAGCCTGGGATGTAAATATAATGGCTGGAACTCTAGCGGCATTATGGACCATGAAGCATCTTTCAGGAGGAAAGCCCTGTGCTACAGATGGCAATGCAGAAAGACAAAAAGATTCTGGGTCCCATGTGACCATGGCACCACTACACCAGCCCTGGACTACCCACCTCTGACTTATTTAAGCCATGTTATTTTTGGTGATTGTTACTAGCAGCCAAAGATATCAATCTCGATTGATACATGTATCTAATGCCTTCAAGTATCAATGCCTTATCTTTATACCCTACCAGCCTGTAGCCACCCCCCATGACAATGGAGCTTATCTCTCCTGTTTGTCACTGTAGCCCCAGCACTAGCACAACATATGACCCATTGTGGGTGCTTAATGAATATCCGTTTAATGAATGAATCCATCATTGTTGACTAAGACAATCTCTGCCCCCAGAAAGCTCACAGTTTAGATTCTGCTTTAGATGGGATTGGTATGAAGAAGAAATTATTCCAAGATCAAGAAGTTACAATTGAGGTAACATCTGTCCCAATATGCCAGTTCAATCACTCATTAACTCCAAGAACTACCTTTATTTGGAGATCAAACATGTGTGTCAGGTGTTTGCAAGCAGGGTGGCCAGAGCTAAGCCTGGGATGAGGGCAAGTTCTACAGTCCTCAGCTCTTGCATCTTCATGAAGCCTCTTCAGAAGAGTCTACTTTTCTGCTTTTTGTCTTAGGTGCTCGATGCCCCAACAATTCCCCTCCTAGAAATCTGTTGTGACGATATAGTTCAATATGTACAAAATGACATGTATACAAGGATACTTCCTGCAGGATTGTTTGCCACAGCAAAAGATTGTAAACAATCCCAGTACACGTCAGGGGGGACCAGTTAAAAGAATTACAGTCCAGCCATACCAGAGATCGCTCTGCAGCCATTAAGAAGAATGGAGTGGCTCTGTTTGTTGTAACATAGAAAAATCTCCAAAAGTACAGTACAGAAAACTAAGATTCAGTGCAACACGTAGTTCAAATCCCAGCTCCACTATGTTACTAGCCTTAGGAGCTAAGTTTTACATCTCTAGGTTAGGAATCAGCAAACTGTGGCCCAGGGGCCAAATCCAGATGGCCTGTTTCTATAAATAAAGTTTTATTGGAACCCAGCTGCGCCCATTTGTTTACATGTCTATGGCTGCCTGCCTGCTACAGTAGTTTCAACAGAGTCCATATGGCCTGCAAAACCTAAAATGCTTTCTCTGTAACCCTTTACAGAAAAGATTTTCCAAGTCTGACCTGTGCCTTACTCTCCTTGTCTCTAAAATGGGTCAATAAAAACATAATTTGCTTCATAGAGATTGTGAGGGTTATGGGACACAATGAACATAAAAACTACTTAGCTTTTATAGTAAATCCTCAATAAATACAGTCATTACTATGACTATATATACTATTATTATAGCTACAGGAAAACTTCTACTGGAGGAAAAGAAGAATAAGCTCAGTGAGAAAATTGGACATCAGGGATCCCCAATCCCCAACCATGGTGAGTTGTATAATTATTTCATTATATATTACAATGTAATAATAATGAAAATGAAGTGCACAATAAATGTAATGCGTTTGAGTCATCCTAAAACCATCCCCCATCCCCCAGTCCATAGAAAAATTGTCTTCCATGAAAATGGTCCCTGGTGCCAAAAAGGTTAAGGACAACTGCTGTAGATATTAAAGAGTAGATTCCAAATCTAGTATGCATGTGAGTGGGGGTGAGGATGCCATTGAATTGGGGGATGGGAAATCATACTAATAGTTGTTAAGCCCTTACTATGTGCCAGGTGTGGGGATAGATGCTCTCCATGCGTTACGTCACTTAATCCTTACTATTGGAAGAAATGATGAATAGTTGATAACATCTGGTTAGTAAATCACTGAGCTGGGATTCAAACCTAGTGTTGCTTAGCTCCAAAGCACATGCTCTTTCCACTGTAGAAGCACCTAAGCGTTGGCCTGTGACCATCCCAAGGCAAGCTGTTGGACCACTGCACACCTCTCTATGGTCTGCCCAGGATGGGATGCCTCTTGTCCTGACTTAATTAGCCGTGGCAACCACTTTTCCTCTCAAGAGTATCTGAATCTGGACACTACATTTTATGGTACCCCACCTATCATGTACGAGGCTTCTAATGTCAGCTCAGTGAGGGCTGAGTTGTTTGTTTTGGTCACTAAGTGTTTTCCAAGCATCTAGAACAGAGTATGATACCTAGTAGGTGGTCAATCAGTGCTATGGTTTGAATGCCTGTCCCCTCCAAAACTCATGTTGAAATTTAATCCCTAATGTGGCAATCCTCATGAATGGATTATTAATGAGTTATAATGGGAGGGGGACTGGTGACTTTATAAGAAGAGAGCCCTGGGCTAGCATTAGCACACTCAGCCCTGTCACCATGTCATGCCCTGTGCAGCCTGGGCTCTCTGCAGAGGGTCCTCACCAGTGCACCCCCAACCTTGGACTTCTCAGCCTTCATAACTGTAATATATAAATTTCCTGTTCTTTATAAATTACCCAATTTCAGGTATTCTGTTATAAGCAACAGAAAATGGACTAGGGCAGTCAATATTTGTTGAATTGGTGAATATTGAATGAATTATCTATAATACACACAGGTATCCATCAGGTGAACAAAAGTCACACAGTGGGATGAGGATTGTTCTGTTAGAATAACCATGAACGAGCATGGATGGCTACCTTTTCTGTCCCTCTGTGTGGTCACAACAAGCTTTGCCTAGCTTGGGTTTTGTGTTTTTACTCATAGAAAGCGAACACCCGCTCCATACTGGGTATGGTATGAACAGAGCATTCCCAGATGAATGACAAGGTATTGTTCAAGGCCTCCTAAAGGATCCAGGTGTTGGGGTGGTCCTTCAGCAGGGTCGGAAACTAAACACATCAAATCGAACCCCAGGTGGTTTTGCCCAAGAAAAGGGAGGTAAATTGTGTGTTCAGCACAGCCCTAACACTAGGGCAGGGCTGATGATCCAACCCTTTTATGCACAGTGTGTCATGGGCCACTTACAGCCACAGAAGAAAGGCTGACCTTTGGAAAAGGCTATAAAAAGACAGCCGAATTCACTCCTCCTTTCCTCACAATGCGCCCCCCACAAAGCAGGAAAAGTGGAGGGCCTTTGTGTTCAAGTGCAAGATACACAAAGGAAGCCTGGCATTTTGTCAAGCTGATGGCCAGAAACAGAGGGACAAATAAAGTGCTTAGGCTCGAGGTGGCCTGATGTGGCCAGGTGAGAAGCTGTCAGTGCGGCTGTCAGCAGAGAGGGGCGTCTTGGTCACACCAACCCTGCAGCACAACCAGGCGGCACAACCAGGGGATTTACAAAGGCTGCTGGAGAGCTTCCGCAGCACGGTTACCTTTTGAGGATATAGAAATCACATCCACGTTTGTGATGGGTTCAAACAGGTCACTTAACGTGTGTTATACCCTCTGGCATACTTGAAACTGCAATTTGAGTATTTGAAACTGCAATGGACTCAAACATTCCACAGAATGAGAGGTACCGAAGGCTTCAGAGTAAGTACGAGACCTGTTCCTTCTTGATGGGAGCTTGAATGTATGGTCTCAAGTCTAGTTCTCATTTGCAGAATAGACCCAAGGACAATGCTACTTCTTTGATCAATTCAAAGAGTCGTCATGGTGTGTTGGTAAGGGCATTGGGGTGGGTGTCAGGTGGAAATGACTTTAATTTTTGGTTCTATGTGCTCGTATTTGGATGGGCTTTAGAATTCCTCTGAATTTCTGTTTCTCTATCTGTAAAATGGATGATGATATTAATAGTGACCTTAAAAATTGGCCATGAGTATTAGTGACAATACATACATAAAGCACAGTGCTTGACACACAGCAAGGGCTCAGAGGTGAGGACAACTGTTAGTGTATGTTGAATTGTGACCTGTGAATGCAGCCAGGTACCAAGAAATCAGGTCTCAGTGAGTAAGTGGCATAATTTTCCACTGTGCCCATGCAGAGTGCAGGGAAACAGTGCTCCCAAATGGTGTTTCAGGGCTTCCTCTCTGCTGTTTCTTTCACCTACTGCTACATGGGCTTCGTTTAAAGGTCTGTTTTCGTCCTCCTCCACCAGAGAGATGCAAATGCAAAGTAATCCTTTTGTGTTTTGGCGGGGGAGGTATCAAAACACACAGGGTTTTCTCGGCCTTTGAGAAGATGAAAGAGCCATTCTTTCCCTCCTTGGGGTGAAATTGATGGAGTGTGATTTGCACTAAAGTGGATCTTGGACAGGCTGTGGTTCTGTTCCTGCTGGTTGGGGTGCCGTGAGGACTATGTCTATAGACACATAATTACAGGGTGTCTGTGTGGGGCTGGGCCACAGTTTAGGGGCATTGGTCTAGCAATCCATGTACTCAGTAATGACTTAGTGACTTCTGGTATCTTGGTGCAACCTTTTCTTTTACCCAACCTTTTAGATTTCACAAGCCAGTAAAATTAATTCAACAAGTATTTATTTATTGAGTGACTACTTGTGCCAGTCAACTGGAGAGATAATAAGAAACAAAGCAGGCAAGATCCCTGCCCACATTTGAGTGGCAGAAAGTAAATTATTTGAGGGATTAATCTAGAATTGCCAACTTTTTGTGTTACTAAGTTAGGACTTAAGGAAAGAAAGCTGCTTTAACTATCCTTAGTATTAATTTCTCCCTACAGGAAGATGGTTAACGTCCAACAGAGTAGACGTGCATACTCATAGAGTATTTTTTAAGGGGCTTAAAACAATAAGCATTTATCATCTCACACGGTTTTTGTGGGTCAGGAATCTGGGAGCAGCTTCACTGAGTGGTTCTAGCTCAGAGTCTCTCATGAGATTGTAATCAAGATGTCAACTGGGGCTGCATCATCCGAAGGCTCGACTGGGGCCGTAGGAGGCACTTCAGTGTGGCTCAGCCCACACCCAACACATTAGTGTTGGCTGTGAGCAGGAAGCCCCGATTCTTCACCAGGTGGGCCTCCCCACAGGGCTCTTTGAGCACCCTCACACCATGGTAGCTGGCTTTTCCCAGAGCAGATTGTCCAAAACGATAGATTTTTGAAATAATTATATTGAAACCACATCACACATGAGTTTAAGTTGTTGGGATTCAGCTATACAAACAAAAATGTTTTGGGGTGGGGGGAGAATGCTTTAAATGGTGTAAAGAGATATTGTCTCCCAATATTTATTCTCTTTCTTTTTTATAGTAACAAAACACTTGCTTTTCAAGGCCACATAGAATCTAGGATACTGACTATATTTCCCAGCCTCCTTGGCTGGTCTGACTTTGTCTCACATTGTTGAGAATCATGTTTTGCTCAGTGCTCAAAGGCACATATTAGTCACACAACTTGGCTCCTAAACTCAAACCAACTCCTTCATCAAATGCTCAACTGAGCATTCTCTCTCAACATTATACTTAAATATTTTCCCAAACACACAGAGAAATTGAAAGAATTGTACAATGAATACCCTTATACCCACAACCTAGATTCTACCATTAACATTTAACTTAACTGGCCTTATCTTACATCTATCTTTTAACCATCCCGCTCTCTATTCAACAATTCATCTTATTTTCTGATACGTTGTAAAAGCAATTACTGAGATCGGTACACCTCACTTCCAAACCCTTCAGCGTGCATATCACTCACCAGAATCCAACATGCGCTTTTGATTTTTTGAGGTAATATTTAGATACAATGAAATGCACAAGTCTAAAGTGGACCATTGAATGAGTTTTGGCAGATGTATAATCTAAACTCCTACCCTGATATATCAAGGGTAATTTGAACTAAATGTCGTTTTCATTTTATATGTGCTGACTTTGAAATGTCCCTGACCTGTTAGAGGAGACACCACTGTAAATTAAGCTTTAAGAAAAATCCCTTTCATATGTCTTATTTTTGCTTCTCTTGCTCCGGACTGTGGAAAACATCAGACAGGAGCCCAGATATTTATTTGGAAACACCCTACTTGAAGCAGTGTGTGGGGTGATTAAAGGTATCAGGGTGGGAGACAAAGGTTTGAATCTGCCTATCTGATCTCAGGCAAAGTACGTATCCAGCCTATATTTCAGTTTCTCCATCTGCAGAATGGGGATACAGACAGAGCCCAATAAGGTTGTTCAATATGGTGAGGGCTGAACGAGTTAAATCATACGAAGTGCCTAATTAGAATGTTGCCTGTCTCGAGACAGCTGGCCTTGTCACCATGGTGCTAGCAGGAGACCAGAAAGAGGGCGCCTCATGTCTGACATGTTAACTTTGTCGACAGTGGCTTTCTGGACTTGGTGATTTTACGTCCCACTCATTTCTGAGTCTCTTTGGCTTCGCTGGCCCTCCAGCCAGAAATTTAATGACTATGAAAATTCTCACCATGACATCACCAGACAATGTCAGTGGGAAGTCCTTAAAATGACTCAAACTAGAAGAGCTGGAGCAGGTGGGGGATCAGGTTCTTAGTCTATAATTGTGTTGGGTTTATAGTGCAAATCTCATGGCCCTGAATTTAATATGGCACCATTTTATTGGCACCAAATTACATTACAGACTCATTAGCTCTCCCATGGCCCTTCATCTCTGCCAGACCCAAGCTTTCCTTTGAGTGATGCTGGTTTCATTACTCATGACTCTTATATAGACGCTGGCCTCAAAAATGGAGACCAGGGAAGAGCATTTTCTAGTAAAAGTCTCTTTATCAATCCTGAGCTACTTTGCTGGACTTCTGAAATAAGCTTCATTCATTCTTTCAGTCAGTCAGTCATTTGACAATTAGTAATTGAGCACCTGTAAGACAGACATGGTCCCTGCTCTCAAAACAACTTACAGTATATTTGAAAACACATTTAATTAGTAATTGCACAAATAATAAATTGCAATTAGCCTAAGAGTGATCCAATAATGGCCCATGAAACAGATACCATTGGTCACCTACTATGGCAAAGGCTGATGGTTGTCCCCTAGTATTTATTCACTTTCTTTTTTATAGTAATAAAACACTTGTTTTTTAGTAGGACACATGGAATCTAGGATGGTGACTATATTTCCCAGCCTCTTTTGCTGTTACATGCGACCATGTGTCTGAGTTATGGGATTTCTGTAAAAGATTATTTTGCTCTAAAATAGAGACCCAAGAAAAAGACAGCCACCTCTGTAAAGTACCAGACATTGTGCTAGGTCCATGTTCTGATGGATGTTGCCATGTCTGGATATGATGCCTGGATCTGTGGTAGCCACTTTGTAATCAGGAGGAGAGCCAGTCTGCAGATGGAAGAGCAGAAACAGGGAAGGAACCTGATGCCATGATCGAGCTATTGAATCAAGCATGCCTGGAGCCACTCCACCTCCAGACTTCCTGTTATGTAAGGTTGTAACATGTCCTTTTATTTAAATTGGATGAATCAGGGTCTTCTGTTTGCAGTCAAGAGCATCCTAACTGAACAGCATGGTGCAGCCTCCATCATGACCTGCCTCATGGCCAGCTCTCCAGCGTCATCTGGCAACATTTCTCCGCACGCCCCCAAACTTCGGACCCACTGAATCCACACCACGGGCTTTCACTTCCCCAGGATTCCGTATGTGAAGGGACTTCTGCGCTGGGTTCCCTTCTCCATCCCTCTTATCTGGCAATTATTAATCCATCCTCCAAAATCAGCTTAGCAGACTCTTCCTCCAGGAAACCTTTGGTACTAGCCCCAGCGGAAGGGCCACCCCAGACCCACCCAACCCCATTCACACTCCTGGGCCTCGGGCTACTTGCTTTGTTTCTTAACCAGAGCAGCCCCAGCAATCTCACTCCATTTTCACAGCTGGAAAGAACCCCCTGCTGCCACCCCTGCCACAGACCAAGGACTTCCTTTGTGTGGTGCCAACGGATGAGGAGAGACTGCCCACATGTGCACTTGCAGGGACTCTGGCTTCTCCCTCAGCCAATGACGTGGCTCAGAAGTGGCAGCAGTTAATGCCCTGTGGGCACACTCTGATCAGTGGGAGATAGGAGATAGGAAGAAGCCATCAGCTGAATTGTTTGCCCTTTTCCCTGCCGGACTGTTTAAAGATGAAGACAGCCTCTCTGGAGACTCTTTGAAGACCGAGGAACCAGCTATGTTTGCTGCAAAGCTTCCTTGGACTTGCACCCCACAATAAAACACTCATAGGCAACACGTGCCCTTAGGTTCTGTTTTCTAGGGATCTGGGCTAAAATGCCTTCCCATCTCATCTACCACCACCCCGAGTCCGGGTTGCAAGGAAGAGACACCTTCCTACCATCTCAGACTGCAGCAGGCATTGTTACAATGATCACAGGGAACTCAGGTGGCAGCTACTCACTTGAACCAGGAAGAAAGCTGGAAGGCCATTCGGGCCCCACAGGAGCTATTGAGCCCCCAAATCAACTCGAATAGCCCATCATTCTTGGACTCAGCTTCTTGCTGTCATTTAGATGGCCCAAGACAGAAGATGAGCTGGATGGGTTGCCATCCAGTATTGGGTGGCATTGTTGGCAAAGTTGTGTGTTCCTGGCTTACCCTCTTGTTACTGGCTGCCTTGGTCCAGTAACCAAGTGTTTGGTTGAGAGTGTTTAGAATCATCTGCATCAGCTTGACATTGCTATGACATCCACGAGGCTGTGACTGATGGGCTGGTCTGTCTAAGCAGGGGATAGGCCAGGGTAGGTGTTGTGAGTTGCACGTGGCATGAGCTGTGTAACAGTCTTGCACAGTATAATAGAACCAACAGAAAATTGAAAGGAAAAAAAAAAAACAGCAAAAGATCATTTATCACAAATAGTTAGAGAATCACTGGGAAGGCTGCAGGAAAGGACTCTGAGCAGAACTTCCAGAAAGAACTCCTAAGTCACACAGCAGAATCGGGCCAGTAGGGAGCTGCCCCCGCCAGGGAGCTGCCTGCAGAATCAGGGCTCCTGCCCCAGCCGTGGGTTTCAGAACCACCAGCCACACTAGCAAAGCGGGTGTCAAGGAATGTGGGAATGTGTTTCCCTGGAGGAAGGCTGGAATGAATAGCCAGCAACTGGAGCCACAGTGTCCATTTGAAAACTCTAGACTTCTGCAACAATGGGACAGATGTCCTGTTCCCCTGGATGGTCACATGCTCCTTGATCACAAGCATATGCACATTTTGTTTCCATTACCTGGAATGGTCTCCCTGAATTTCTGCTGGTCAAAAACATATTCATTCATTCATTCACTCATTCATTCATTCGATAAATCTCTATAAAGTTCCAGGCATGACGCAGGCTACTGGGGATGCTGAGGTGAATATGGCGAAGTCTCTGACTTCAAGATCCTCATCGCCTGGTTAGGGAGATAGACACAAACGTAAATTAACCTGCCTTTCCAGAATATTCCTTCTGTCCTATAAAACCCTTTACAATGTAAAAGAGAGTGGGGTGCCGGGATTAAGAGCCCAGCTCTGGAGTCAGACTCACCAGCTGTGATTGCTAATAAGTTGTTAATATTTAACCTCTCTCAGCCTCACTTGTCTTACATGCGAAATGGCAATAAAATAGCACCTGCGTCATTGGGCATGTCTGGAGCATTCCAAGATACCACACGGGAAAGGCCACATCTAGGAGGCATGTGATATCAAGGGACTGTCATTTCCTGTCCTTCAGAGCCTGATCGCATGTCACCTCCCCTTGAGCCACCCCTGTTCCCCCTATGGAAAGTGAGTCATTTCTTTCTCTTTTCCTTTCACCTGTGTTTCCATTCTTCCTCCGTGGAACACACCTCCAGGATATCAGAAACATTGGGAGGGAATGTGTATTTAATAGCTGAGCTATTAAAAAAAAACAGGAGTGGCCTGTGTCAAATATTAAACATTAAAGGAGATTTTTCATGAAATAATTGCCAAACATTTAAGAAACAGTGACAGTTTTCTTAGCCGACCCACACCCCATGTAAGTACCATTTTAGTCTGTAAGCTCAGAGCCCTGTTTTCCTTCAGATTCCCTTGGGCCTGGTACATAGTAAGAACCCACAAATGTGAGTAATAAATGAATGAATAAATGAATTTTATTTGTATTTGCTCTGACGCACATAGGAGATTTTCCAAATGCAAAATTCAGAAGCCTGTACCTTGAGCCCTTTGGAGGAAATGATCTATGGAGACCAATTACAGGCAGGAAAAATAGTAACAGTAATATGTCATTTACTCAGCGTACCAGGGTGAATTATGTCCCCAAAGATATGACTTTGTCCTAACCCCTGGAACCTGTTGACCTCATTTGAAAAAAGGGTCTTTGCAGACATAATTAAGGATCTTTAAGTTAAGAATCCTTAAATTAAGCATCTCCAGATGAGATCGTTGGGATTACCCCGATGGGTTCTAAATCCAACTTCTACGTCCTTATAAGAAACAGAAAAGGACAAGACCGAGACCCAGAGGAGAAGGCCATGTAAAGACAGGCCGAGATTGAAGTGAGGCTGCCACAAGCCAAGGAGTGCCAGGGATTGCCAGCAACTACCAGAAGCCAGGAAGAGCCAAGGGAATATGGCCCTGCCAACAATCTGGTTTTGGATATCTAGCCTCCAGAACTGTGAGAGTAAATTTCTGTCATTTTAAGCCACCGAGTTTGTGGTACTTTGTCATGCCAGCCCCAGGAATCTAATACAGCTGCTTTGGGACTACAGCAGTCCTGAGTAGTTATAGTAGAGATTTTGTGCCCCCTCCCCTACCCAAGCCTAAAATATTTACGCTCTGGCTCTTTACAAAAAGTGTTTGCTGACCTCTGATCTAGAGCGTCACCTTTATTTGTATAGTTGGAGATAGCATACCACTGTATCTGCCAGGGAAAAAGTTAATCACCCTGTTTGTGGTACCCCACTTTATAGATGGGGAGATTGCAACAGAAAAGGTTAAGAGACTTACCCAAATGAGGTGGCCACCTGTCATTTCTGCATGCCAAAATATCTCATTCCTCTTCTTCCAACCACAGCACCATGACTTTCCTTGGGGGACAGCCCTCCCCACAATTCCCACGGTTTTAGCAGAGCTGACCCCACCTCTTGGTTCCAGGGTTGGGTACTCAACTGCGTTAGCTCAGTCTGCCTTAACAAATACCACAGATGGGGTGGCTTAAAGAATAGAAATTTATTTTCTCTTAGTTCTGGAGGCTAGAAAATCCAAGTCAAGATCTGGTAGAATTTGGCTTCTGGTGAGGGCTTTCTTCCTAGCTTGCAGAGGGCCACCTTCTTTGTATGTCCTCACATGGCCGCCTTTCTTTGGTGCGAGCACATGGAGGAAGAGACCTCTCTCTTCCTCTTACAGGGCCACCAATCCCATCTCCAAATACAGTCACATTGGGGAATGAGGAATTCAACATGTGGACTTGAGGGGGTGGGCGGACACACCTAGGGAACACTAATCAGTGCATTTTCTTGCTCAGTCACTTTTAGCACATGACCCCAAACTATCCCAAGGCATGGCATTTGCTGCAACTTTCAGGAAAGTAATTCCCTCTTTTCCTCTGCACTGAGGATAATGTGAGATTACAGCAGACCTGCTAGAGAGTACAGCCCACTTAGAAGAAAGCAGAGCTAAGCAGTGGAGGGAGAACAGGTCCATATAGCATTGCAGCACCTAGATCCAGCTGTACCTGAAATAGGTCCCTCACGGATTTCTCAGTTAACATAATTTTTTTTAAGCCAGTTTGAACTGTGTTTCTGTCACTTGCAACCTGAAGAATCTTGACTAATATGGTTTCATAGCTAATAGGAGCAGAGATGGGATCTGAAAGCAGGTCAGCTTAGCTCTCAGAGGCCCAATCCAAGATTTGGGAGTAATCCAGGAACCATCTTCTAAGACCTGGTTCCCAGGTAGCAGCTGGGTTCTGACATTTTTGAGGCATTCACCCTTGCTCTTCTTAAACAGCAGTGGGAGCAAGGAAAGTAAAATGAGTGTGAACGAATAAAGACAATTATTTAAATAAATCCAGATTATTTCAGGGAGTGCTCCCTGTTATGAAACAAAACATGCTTCCCGGGACTGAGGTTCCAGCATAGCCCCTGACAAACGACCCAGAAAAATTCCCAGCAGATGAGGAAGGGACATTCCCTGGTCCCTGCGAGTCCTGCCCTCTGGCTTCCTTGGAGCCAGATGCCTGGGTTCAAGGCACAGCTCTGCAAAGGCTGTGTGACCTTGGGTGGGCAGCTAAACCTGCCTGTGCCTCAGTTTCCTCCACTGGGAAAATAATAGTATCTATTTCACAGGATTAATGTGAGGAGTGAACATGTACAACGTGATGAAAACACTGCTTGCACACAGGTCCTCTGTAAAACAATTACTAACAGTATTATTATTCCCAAGGCAGGCTCCTCTTCATCCAGGTCTCAAACCAAATGTCACCCCTCAGTGATCCTCTAGCTTCCACAGGTCAGCCACCACCTTGTCACTCCCTCCTACGGTTTGTTTCTTTCAGAGCATTTTCTCGCTCAGGGATCCTTCTTTTTTAATTCCTTTTTTTTTTTTTTATTACTACAAGGCTGTAAGCTTCACGAAGGGCACAAACTGCGCCTCATCAACTGCGATTTTCCCCAGCACCGTGTCTCCTGCCTGGTACATAGTAGGTGCCCAGTGAATCCCGGTTTGAAGAAAGGGCGCCAGCAGGCGGCAGGGGCCACTTCCGTCCCAGGGCCTGCCACGCCACCAAGGCTTGCGGGGGCGGGGAGGGCTGGGCAGTCTGGCTGTGCTCGCTCTTCTCCTTCCCAACTTCCCTGTGTGACTTCACGGAGCACAACTCCAGAGGCTCCCTGAACCAGGCTACCGCCCCGGAATCGGGCTTTCTCAGTTCTGCCTTCGGGGAGGGAGGATGGGGGGGGGGCGCGGGAGGCCAGTCCCAAGCGCGTCCTGAAGTCCCTCCCGCCGCCCCGCGTCGCTTTAAGGCGGAGGCCCGGGAGGGGGCCGACCCCGCCCGCCCGCTCCGCGCGCGGCTCCAGACTTCGGCATTTCCTCCCCACTTAGCTGGCGCGGCCTCGCCTCCCCTCGGAAGAGGAAGCTCCCGGGGTCCGAGTAACGGGAACAAGCGCGGAGGGGAGCGGCAGGAGCGCCAGCAGGGCCGCCCAGGGTAGGAGGCGAGCCGGGCCGGGCCAGAAGCTGGCCCAGGGCGGCGCGCCGGGGCGCCGGGCGGGCAGGGCGGCCCCGCCGGGCGCAGCGCGCAGCCGGCGCAGGGCGCGGCCCGGGGCCCGGGAGTGCAGGGCGGGCCGCAGCTGGAAGGAACACTTGAGCTGGGAGAGGAGGCCGAGCTGGAGGGCGGCTGCCCCCGGCCCTGCGAGGGGGGAGCCGCCGCCGAGGCGAAGGAGACGGGGACAGCAGGGCCGCCGGCGCGCTGCGCGCATGCTGGGCCGGGGGCGCCACCGGGGCTCGCGCCCTGGGCTGCTCGGCCGCCGCGGCCCCGGGCGCCCGGCATGTCGGTGCACTACACGCTCAATCTGCGCGTCTTCTGGCCTCTGGTGACCGGCCTGTGCACCGCCCTCGTGTGCCTCTACCATGTCCTGCGGGGAAGCGGGGGCGCCCGGGCCGAGGCCCCCGACGGCGCGGACGGCGGCTTCCCGCTACTTAAAGCGGCTGTCTTGCTCCTCCTCGGCTATGTCCTCCTGCGCTGTCGCCACGCTGTCCGGCAGCGCTTTCTTCCCGCGTCTCCCCGTATGGGGGGCCACTCCGCCTTCTCCCCAAGACCTTTGCGAGAGCCGGGCCTCAGCATCTTGCTGGAGAGTTACTACGAGCACGAGGTGCGCCTGTCTCCGCACGTGCTGGGCCACAGCAAGGCGCACGTGAGCCGGATCGTGGGCGAGCTGGTGCGGGCTGGCCGCGCCCGGGGGTCCCCAGGCCCCATCCCAGGGGGAGCGCTGGCCTTGGCCTTCCGCGGAGACTTCATCCAGGTGGGCAGCGCCTATGAGCAGCATAAAATCCGCCGGCCCGACGGCTTTGACGTGCTGGTGCCGCTGCGCCTCCCGCCACTGGTGGCGCTGGAGCCACGGAGCCTGGGCGCCGAGCCAGGGCTGGCCCCCGCGTTCAGTGGCTGCTTCGTTTGTGCCCTCAAGGCACCACCCTCGCCATCACCGTCGGGGACCTCAGGGGGCCACTGGCTTAGGGAGTGCAAGCCCTTCGCTGATGGCTTCTGCGTGGATGTGCGTGGGCGGCGCCACCTCTCTGCCACTCTGGTGCTGCGCTGGTTCCAGTCGCACCTGCAGCGGTCCCTGGCTACCGTGCGCTACAGCCTGGAGGGGCACTGTCGGGTCAGCCTGACCCCCGGTGGCCTGGAGCAGCCCCCCACTCTACACATTCTGCCCTGCCGCACGGACTACGGCTGCTGCCGCCTTTCCATGGCGGTGCGTCTCATCCCTGCCGTCCATCTGGGAGACGGGGTCTTCCTTGTGGCGCCACCACCTCAACCCTTGCCCATTGGGCCCCTGTCGGAGTTCCCGGAGGGCCTGCGCACCGAGGCACTGTGGGGTGTGAACACAGCGCGCCAGGAGCAGAAGCTCCTGAGCTGGCTGCAGGAACGGGCGCCTCCAGGAGCCTGCTACCTCAAGTGCTTGCAGTTGCTTAAGGCTCTGCGAGACCTGGGCACCCGTGGGCTGGATTCAACGGCTGCCACCCAGTGGGGACGCATCCTGTCCTCATATGTGCTCAAGACAGTGCTGCTGGCAGTGCTGCTGCGCAAGGGGTCCTCCACACAAGGCTGGCACGAGGCACACCTAGGCGAGCGCTTGGAGGAATTGGTGCAGTTCCTCAGGGACTGCCTGTTGCGACGTCATACGCTCTTCCACTGCGTCCTGGGCCCTGGTGGGGCCGCCGCCGAGGTGGGCCCCCTGCCCAAGGTATTGCGCGAAGCCAGACCAGTTGACCTCCTGGCCGCTTTCGATGGGCACTCCCGGGAACTTGCAGCAGCGCGGTTGCTGTCCACGTGGCGAAGGCTACCCCAGCTTCTCCGGGCCTACGGGGGTCCCCGCTACCTTGACAGGTGCCCTCCACCCCGGAGTCAGCGCACCCAGGGGTTCCCTGAAGGGGAACCGTAAACCCTGCAGCACCCCCACCTGGCCAAATGCTACTAAATCCTTCCCCACTGAGTGGGGGTGGGGATGGCAATGAAGCCAGTTAAATGCAAGATTGCAGAAGGCATTAGAAAACCTGGAAGATGCCACAAGCTTTGGTGGCTTAAATGTCACCCCCATCTGACAATCCTGTATACTTATGGCATCTTCTTCACACCCACTAGTGTGTCCTGGGCGAGCTATGGAAAACTGTGGAAAGGCTATGGGCAAGCTATGCAACTGCAGCCTCTAAGAGTTGGTCCAAATGTTGGTTTGCGTGGAATGATTCTGTAGACGGATCTAGCTTTTAGGCAGGTCCAGTGGTGGAAGTGAGTACTAGCCACAGAGAAAGTTCCTTCTCTCAGTTTTTAGACACAGATCTCTCTGCCCAAAAATTTTTTTAAAAACGAATGTTTTTGACATAACTGCTTGCTAGGTACTGGGTTCCAGATTGTCTTTTTAAAAAAAAAAACAAAAAACACCTGAATCTTTATCCACAACTGGAATTAAAGTTCTATTCTAGGGGTTAATGTTCTCAGGAACATAATTTCCACTATTCAAATTAATATTAATGTATTTTTCAAATGGTGCAATCACAGGTGTTTGACAGGATTGTCAAAAATTAAGTCACACGTGTCAAGAGGCAATCAAGAGTCGGTTAGAGACACTTCCAGAGCAAACAGCACTTTATTTTGATCAATTCTCTCCTTTTGTGGTAATTGCTAGCACCAAGTGTTGCATCTGAAAGGGAGGCCAGTTACATTTATTATTAAGAAATTTGCAGCCTTGAAAAACATCCAACATGCATGCTTAACATCCCTGCAGGCAGAAGCTAGGCTGTATACCAGTCAGTCAACACCAGTTCATTGAGTGCCCACTATGTATGAGCCAGGCACAGTGCAAAGTAGCCTTAAAATACATATTCAAGACAGCGCTGCGTGAGGGCACAAAACGTGTTGGGTCTGGAGAAAGATGTGTTTTAGGCTTTAGGTAAAGCCTAAACCTATAAAGGCGTTTCTCCAGGGCTTCCTGCTGCCTGGAGACAGAAACCTTTTTTGTTTTAAGGCTTTTTAGCAAACTCCTTTGCAAAAAGATTTCTTTCTGAGCTTAATGAGCTAATAATGGAAAGGAAATGCCTGCTGCAATGCCTAGCATGTAGTCAGTGCTCTCAATCAATGATAGTGATGATCAGTGCTTGGAAGGTTCTTCTCCCTTGCCCGGGCAGCCTCATTTGGTTCCATGAGGCTAACTTGGAGCTGTTGACTCAGTACAGGTCTTAGAAAACATTTCACATGTAGTTCAGTCTCTTGGGCTTTATGCTTGAAGATAGTTACTCTGTGGTCAGTGGGCAGAGGAGACGGCCCTCACTGGCAATCTGCTCTTTTTTTCTCATTGGGCATAAATATCACCGAGCTGGGGAGTTGGGTATATTTTGTAGCCAGCAGGAGTCCATTCTGGAATCTTTCCTGTCCTCCCAAATTTCTAACGGCCCTCAATTGCAGTTCAGAATGGTCTATCATCTGCTTGCCTGATTGGAAATGCAGCCAGTCCCAGTGTTACTGGGATTTTTTTTAAAAAAACAAAGACATGCACTTCCTTAGACTCATAATAGTATAACTTGGAAGACAGAAATAGCTGTGTGAATAGGACCATTGTTTAATTTCTGAGCTGCTTTGAGGAAACGCTGTAAACCTTTCTTTGGGGGACTCATTTGGTCACTGTGGGAAATCATTGTGAATAAATGATTTATAGGGAATCCTTTTCATCAGAGCTGCGTAGACTTCTTATATATATCCTTTGCAACCTTGGACTGAAAGAGAAACAGCTGCAAATGTGCTGTTTCTTTGAGGTCATCTTGGGGACGGTTCCCCACAAAGGTCATTCCTAGCTGTAGAGGTCAATGTTAGGTCATAAGGTACTGCACTGAGCTAAGGGATCAGTCCAGCAACTTCCTGCATAGAAACTGCACACTATTTTTTTAAATTAGTTTTTAAAATAAATGCCAAGAATAGATTTTTTATGTATACATATATATATTTTTTTTTTTCCATACTTAGCCACAATTTCCCCTGTACTCATTGGAGTGGGGGACAGTGAGGCTATTGGAGGGATTATAAAGCTTTAAAAGCTGAGTTTTCCAAATATTTCTAGCTGAGTCAATGGGTTCCTTTTTTAAAAAATAGTATTTTGAAGTGTAAGTCCGGTAACATACTGTTCTTGTAGTTTTCTTGTTTTTTTGTTTTTTTTTTTAGGTTAATTACCCAAAGCCTTGTCCATCCTCAAGGTTTTTAAATTTTATTTTTTTTAATTAATGGGGCATTGTATTTGTGAATTTTAAAAATATTAATGTTTTATTTAAATGCCATGCTGAGCAATTGTTTTCTGTATGTGGTGACCAAAACTTAGAGATTTCGATCGATTTTGATCAATGTTTAGTAAGCCAAAACCTGTACTGTGTACATAACAAATAAGATGGCGCATTAACCAGGTTTGACGGTTGCTCAAGGCACTTATCAGTTCTGTATTTTATTTGGGCTCCGTCATGTCCTTTCATGGGAAATGTACACATTTTTGGTGTGTGCCTGGTACTGGAGGTTCATACATGCAAATATTCTCATACAAGAAGGCACAACAGCCACCCCGGTTTTCCAGCCAGTGCCCGAAGAAAATGTTTTTGGGGAAGATGATTCAGCCGTTCTGTGGCGAGACACCCTTCAGTAACGCCCACTGGCCAGTCTTGGGAGCCTTCCTGGAATGCTCCTGGGCTGAGAGAGGTTTTTTGCAAAATGAAACTGAAGCTGAAAGAAGGGAGAATTCGAGAGAACCGAAAGAAATCGGAAGACTTTGGGAAGGAGGACTTAAGATGGAAGTGAAAGGAAGAGAGGGGAGAAGGGGACACGCGGTGACAATTACACGAGGGTGCGAGAGGTTTGGGTTAGGTTAGGAGACGCTTATGTAGGTATGTGCTATTTCCAGCCAGGGGTCGCAAACTCAGCAGGCTGCAGACACAAGGGGGGAGGTGGGAACTGTGCCCACCTTAAAAGGGGCAGCTGTTTTCTCAGCTCCGTGCAGGAAAAAAGTGGGGGGGAGGCCGGAAATCAGGATTTTTTTTTGAAAAGCCAAACTTGCTGATTTTTAAACAAATAAGTTTAAAGTGTCTAAAAAACACCACGTGGTGGAGCCTGGGGCCTGTTTGCGACCCCTGCCTTATGCAGTTTACAACCCCAAGTATGTGTAAGGTTCTATTTTTTGTTATGGATATGGTGGTGAAATGTACAGTAGGGAATGTGGTATTTCACATCATCTTTTTTTTCTCAGAGCTAAGTTTTATTGTAGAAACAAACCAAAAAAAAAAAATTAACACGGCCACAGATAACACTTAACTCACGGTTCCCAGAAAGACCCTAGGTCCTGGAGCCCTTCTTTTCGAGTCAGATCCTACATCTAGCCCCTTGGGGCCAGTTCTTGGCATTTCCTTCCAAGTGATTTGGGGTAAATTTCTTGGCTCTGTTGGAGTTTGCAGATGAGTAATCCGGAAGGATTGCAGAATAACTCGTTTCTTTGTAATTTATTCTTATATTAAAATTACTTTTTTGGGAGTGGTATCCTAGCCTGTGCCTTTACAATGCTGGTTGGCGGCTGCGAACACCAGAAACAGTGCTGGGGTTTTGAATGGGGGACGAGCCTCTTAGGCTGGTACCATTTCCACTGTCGAAAACCCTCTTCGGATCAGACTTCGTTCCTGAATGTCTCTATCCCTTTCTGACTCGGAGGCTCCCACCAAAATTGACATCCTAGCACTATGAAGGAATTAACCTAAAGTGCTTCCAAAGCATCTCATTTAACCTCGTAGAGAAGTCATTTTTTCTGTAACATGTGGCTTTTGAGCTATCACATGAAGGAACATTGTTACCTCCCTCTCCAGGGGTGGAGAAAATGAACCTCATTAACATTTCCAGGGTTGGAAACAAGTTCAGTGTTATCATCGTGGTATTTGTTAGTTTTTTTAAAAAATCGCTTGTCTGTTAGTTAGACACAGCTGTTTATTTTTTATGCCTACTTAGCACATGATTAGTTGGAGATAGAGCAAGTATAAATAAGGTGGTTGAAAGTGAACTTGCGATCATGTACGCAGAGAGACTAGACTAAAATATGCAGCTAAATTTTACATACTGTAACCTGGTTTTTGAAGTCTAATATTCAGGAATATTTTCAGCAACTTCTGCTTTAAAAAAAAAAAGTGCCTTGATTCAGTTGCTTGACTTAAAACATTCCTCCTATTTTATTGTTATTTTTAATGTGTCTTTTGACCCCAAACTGTGTATTAAGATGCAGTCTGGTGGCTGCAGTCCTAACATAAGTTTTGTTGCAATGACAGAGACCAAAGAGTTAATCATATATGGTTCAGCTGCTACAGGTGTGTGCTTAAAAGGCATTTTAATCACACCAGATTCCCATGGCCCACTCAAGGCCTGCCATTCGTTTTCTATTTCAGGTCGGAGTAAATTTGCACTTTTAATCACATGGGTCTTTGGGGGACCTTGTTCTTTTATATTTTGCTTTATTAATAAAGGAACTTGTAGAAACCTCTGGACTGAACCTCACATTTGGGGAGGGCTTTCATCTTCCTGTGGTTCTTTGCATGAGCCTCAACTGCTTTTGGCATCTGAGTGTTTGGGGGTCCTCAGCCATACAATAAAGCTGGGGATAAGTATAAGAATTAGCCTCCTATACAGGTGGGAAAATGCCAGCTCATAGCCCCGCAGGCGTGTGCCCGGGGAGTCTTTATCTAGAGCCTTCTGCCCCTGCCTGTCCTCTGTGCCTCACTCCCCAAGCCCCAAACACGATTCAAGTCTTGGCCTGTGGCTCAAGAATTTTGTCCCGAAATCACCCAGGCCCTCAGGCCCTCTTGAAGTGGTAAACATCTGCTCACATGAAAACCCACCAGGCTTAGCGTGAGACGGAATCTTGGAGACTGCGTAGGGCTGTTCAGAGCCTCAGGGCCAGGTGGGAGTTCAGGGAAACCTGCAGCCACAGGCTGGTTAAACCTCAGTTGGGTAGGACACCTGCCCAGGGGAAAGTCGGTAGGGTGCATTTCCTTTAGTTTTCAACAAGTAATACTGACCCAGGGCCTTGAAGACGTGCACGCAGAGAACCATCCCGCTGGGCCTAGACGCTGAGCAATAAAAGACACCGCTGAGATGGATATCACTGATTTAAGCCACTGAGTTAGCGGCAGTTTGTTCGGCAATAATGAACTGACTTGGATGCTTAGGAAAACCTGGCATACGAAGGCTGGCGCTGGCGTAAATTATGGGCAGTCCTTGACTTCTGTGCATTTAACTTTCAAACAGCCAGACTTTTATGCAGGTGCTTGACTGTATATAAGTCAAAACCACCTTCACCGCAGTGAATCCCGGTTTCCCTCATTGCCTGAAGCACAGTGGGGTGCTTGGTCCACCATTCAATGGTTGAGTTGTGGCACTGTCGCCATCTCTGTGCAAAGCGTTTTCACGGCTGCTTGAATATGTTCCTGCATTTGCCTTATCTTGTAAAAACAAATGGAAACTGAGAAAATGAAAGAGCCGATTTGATGACAAGCTGCCACCGGTCTCAAAGGTAATAAAAGCAGGACAATGATTTGGTGTGCCCAGTGTGGCCAAGCTACAGCCTCCGTCTCGTGCTTAGTGGTGTTAAGGAGGTAGAGGGTGTGTTCAATTTTAAAGGAGAACAACAATGAAGAGCATATAGGAAACTCTATCAGTTAGGAATACATTTGGCCACACTTTATGAAAACCTAGTCTGTAGCGACTTAAACAAACAGGAGCTTGTTTTTCTCACGCAGCCAGAAGCCCGGAGGTAAGCAGCCAGCAGACTGGGGATGAATCAGGGTCCAGGCATCTTTTCGCTCTGCCATTCCAGGTACTTGTGCTTTTATCTTCATGTTTGTCCTGTCAAGATCTCACAAAGGCTGCTGTAGCTCCAGGCATTGTGACTTTGTTTAAAGAGGAGAGAAGAGAGAGTGCATTAGGGAGCTCGGTAGAATTCCTCTCACATCTCATTGGCCAGAGTGATGTCACACGACCATTCTTAGCTGCAAGGGAAGCTGGGAAAGAGAGCCTGGCACATGGAATACACCAACGCTGAGCAAAATACGAAGAAAGAGGCCAGGCGCGGTGGCTCACGCCTGTAATTCTAGCACTCTGGGAGGCCGAGGCGGGTGGATCGCTCAAGGTCAGGAGTTCGAGACCAGCCTGAACAAGAACGAGACCCCGTCTATACTAAAAAATAGAAATGATCTGGACAACTAAAAATATATATATATAGAAAAAATTAGCCGGGCATGGTGGCGCATGCCTGTAGTCCCAGCTACTCGGGAGGCTGAGGCAGGAGGATCGCTTGAGCCCAGGAGTTTGAGGTTGCTGTGAGCTAGGCTGACACCACGGCACTCACCCCAGGCAGGAGAGTGAGACTCTGTCTCAAAAAAAAAAAAAAAAAATGAAAGAATGCGTATTAGTGGGTAAATAAGAGTCTGCAGAAATACCAGAAACAAATAGCCAAACATTGTGTCAAAGAAGTGAAAAGTAATTAGGGAACCTATCATTCCATAATTATATAATTTATACTTATCTAAGTCTTAGGATATAGTAAATGCTTCATAACAAGGATTGAAGTCACAGCTCCACCATTCACTGGGTATATTTTTTTGGGCAAGTCAGTTAAGTTTTCTAGGCATCAGTCCCTTCGTTTGCAAAATGAGGGTGATAATCCCTTTTTTATAGGTTCGTTGGGAGAATGAAAGAATAATGCATGTGAAATTGAGAAGTGTTATCCAAACGTTAGCTGTGTTCGCTTAGGAGTGGTGCACTAGCATCTTTGGAACCACAGGAAGGTGAATCCATTTCTTAAGAGGGGGTCCCCCTTCGGCACCTCTGCCCAATGTCTCCCTGCCACCCAACTTGCTTCCCTACAGGACTGTGAATGAGTCGGCAGTTGTGAATGTTTGTTGTACTTGTCCCCAGAAGGGAGAAGATCCAGTGAGAGGATCCACCACCCCCGTATCTTGTTCTTGCTTCTAAAGTGTGTCATCTTCTTGTGAAATTTTACCCCAGTTTGGTTTTCATTGCTTGAGTTCTGAGCGGAAACCTTAGGCTAGTGGTTCTTGATTCTGATTCTATAATGATATGGGAGGGGCTTCGTAAAAAATATTGGTGTTCGGGACCCCATCCTAGATCAGTGAGATCAGAACTTCTGAGGGTGCAGAGCTCTCTGAAGATTTCGGAGTGCGGCCAGGGTTGTTAACCACTAAATTAGGTCAGATGGCCCTTCCGGAACCTCTCAGTGGGATACTTACGATCTGTCCACCAGGTATTGTGGAACCATCAGCTAGTGTGTGTAAGGTTTTGCTTCGTGGCAGAGACAGACAGGTGATGGGGTGATGGTGGTGGCGAAATAAAATTCTAGGATAGATCTCTTCAGCCGAGAGACACGAGGCAGAATATCATTGCTAAGCAGGTGTAAGGTTTAATGGCATTGGCAGTTGCCCCTTTTTTCCACCCCAAGAAGGAAACAATTTTTTTAAAAAGGCATCAGAATCATCCTGAAACTTCATAGCAAAGAAAAGCTTCCACATTTGGAGGGACGGTGCCCTGGTTCTTTTAGTCTTGCAGCCTGGAGAGAACACAGGTCAGATACAGCCTGTCTTCACAAAATGCCGGCTCTTTTCATGAACATTGAATGGTTTTGCCCGCATTGTTTCAATCTCTCTCTCTCTCACTCATCTTTGGGTGTAGTGACCCTGAGCTGGCTCTTTAAAGAAAAAAATTAAAGTCCATCAAGGCATCTTCCAATAAAGCCAGGAAAAAACCTAGGAACCCCACTGCATGCCAAACCCAGGCTAAAAGCTTTTAAGGACCTTATCTCTAAAAAGATTTTTAACTTCCTAGTTTATTCAATCATTGGTCTCCTCGAATTTAGGAGCTATGCCTCTGATGGGCAACTATCAATCCTTATCAAAATGAAACCTTTAAAACATATTTCAGCCACAGAGACAAATGGCTGTGGCATTTGGAGACGGGAAGCCTTCTGGATCTTGCATAACGAGAAACTGCAGGCTGGAAACACTGCTCCATATTTTAAGCAAAGGATTTGTGATGATTATTTTTCCTCTGATAAAAATCTGGTTTTCAAAAGCAGTCTAATTAGTATGCATCCCCACTTTGCAAGTCTCAAAAGTGCATTTGGACTTCCTGTCGCTAAAGCCAGACCCTAAGACCAGCCATGAAGTCTGAGCCCTCCCTGCATGCGGCAGAGACTCTTTTGCCTGCTGCGTGTCCGTGAGTAACCCTCTGCCTCCCAGCCACCCTCAGCTAGGCAGGACCAAGGGACTTGTTCTGAACAACGGCTAGGGAGTGGAGGGATGTAAGCACAGTCCTGCAGAGGTAATGAAACCACGCGTTAAGATGGTGGTATCACAAGATGGAACTGAGTCACTGCAAAGAGAACAGTCGCCCTCAAGAGTCCTCCAAGTCATATTGGAATTTGCATGAGTCAAAAATAAACTTTTGTGATGTTAGGCCTCTGAAACAAAATGTTGAGGTTTTTTGTTACTGAGGCATAGCCCAGCCTAACCTGACCAATACAGCAGAATGCTAAAGAGAGCTCCTATCATAACTCTATTTTGGAAGACCCCATTGGGTGCCCATAAATAATCACTGAGTGCCAATCATGTGCCAGGCCCTGTGCTGGCAGTGGGGAAAGAGTGATTAGCAAAACAGACATCATCTCATTTGCCTACAGTTTATGGTCTGCTGGGAGAGACAGCCGCTTGTCACATAAGCATGCCAATGAGTGCTGAATAGCTAACACTGGTAAATGCTTCCAAGGAAAGAAACCAGTTTCTATGACACTATAAATCAAAGGGACCTAGTGCAGCCTGGGGGATTAGGGAAGGCTTCCCTGAAATCTTGAAGCCCAGCACACTAGCCCATGGAGGTCCGTTTCAGGGTGTCACCTTGTAGAGCACTTACCGAGTGCAAAGCTCTGTGACAAATGCTGGACACACGCAATTCTCATTTGATCCTTGCAATGCTCCTAGGAGCTGGTGGTAATATCAGCCCCATTTTACAGATGAAGAATTGAGGCTCGGTGAGATGAGGTCATATGCCGCAAGGCAGTTTAGTAAGGAAGTACGAGCAGGATTTGAACCCACATCTGCTGACTCCGTAACTAATGCTCCCTGCATTTCTGGCCCTTGCAAATGCAGCCAAGGAAGTTAGTCATACAGGAAATAGCCCCTCAGGAGTCCCACAGCAGGAGGTCAAAATGAAACCAGCAGGCAGATGTTTACAAGTTGCCTGGAAAAGCCACTCACTGCAGGAGCGGGGAGAGCTTTCTCCCTCCACTCCCGACTCCTCCTTCAAAGCCCCTAAAAAGCTTCCTTTTTCAGTTTTACAGGGTGCCCTCCCCGCCTTCTTTCCCCCAGAGGGCTGACTTCATCCTTTTGCAGATGGGAAGGTGTGGGCTGCCCGCCCTACAGTAGCCCAGCCACCAACGGTGGCTTTCCTCCCAGCCCCTCCCAGCCGCCCCCATCTTAACCCGGATGAAAATGACAGGGACACAGTGGCTCTTCTCTTTGCTTTTTCCGATGCTTCCCTTTCTCCCCAGAATAGAAGCAGGAAGTCCTGGGGTAGCTGCATTAAAACGTTGGCTGGTACAAGCTTTTTGCTTTGTTTTGACAGGACTACACAGATCCCACCTCCCACAGACACATCAGCAGTCATCCAGATGCATGCTTCACATGTAGACGTGTGCACACATGTGCACATGCATGCCCAGACATACACACTCATGACCTCACATGCATTCGCTCACAGCTAACACTGTGTTCCCAGCAGTATTCTAGGTCAGGACAAACTGTGGCCCGTGGCCCGAATCCCGCCTGTGACCTGTTAGTGTAAATAAAGTCTTATTGGAACACGGCCCTGCTCATTCGTTAACATTCAGTATTATCTGTGGCTGCTTTTCCACTGCAACAGCAGAGTCGAGTATTTGTCACGACTGCATGACCCACACAACCTAAAATATTTACTCTCTGGCCTTTTACTGGAAAAGCTTGCTGACCCCTGTTCTAAGTGCTTAAAAACTCTATGAGGTTTCAGTTACCTATTGCTGCATAACGAACTGTTCTAACACTTAAAGGCTTAAAAACCACCACCACCGACATCATTGTCTCCCAGGTTCTGTGTTGACTGAGCTCAGCTGGGCAGTTCTGTTCCTTGTGATAGTGGCTGAGACTACAGTCACCTGAGGCTCATCTCGGATGGGGCCCGACAACCTCGTGCCTCGGTTTCCTCCATGTGGCCTCACCATTTGACCCTACCTTCTCACGGCACGGCCGTTGGGTTCCAAGAAAACGTTCCCCTATGTAGATGAGGAGGCCCAGAGTCTATTAGTCCGAACAGATTACAGGTCCCGCCCAGGTTCAAGGGGAGGGACGTTGACGCCACCTCTCAATTACAGGAATGGCAAGAATTTGCGACCACCGTTAATCCACCACAGTAAGCGCTGTCTTCATTCCAGAGATGAAGGAACTGGGGGCGCTGAAGGGTTAAATATCTTGCCCAGCAGCACCCAGTAGTAACACACACGCTCACATACATTCATGGCACAAACATGCATGTGCACACTCACACATTCACATATCCAGCACACACACATCCTGATTCCCACACATATCTGCGCTGACATGGTCATGTGCACATCCTCATACGTGCACCAAATCCTCACGCAAGGTCACATACGTACGAACTCAGATTAGCACAGAAACATTCGCGTATCATACTCCCCTGCAGGTGCATACCTGCCACCAGCACGCACACCCTCACAGACACCCCCACTCTCACAGTCACGCTCACACGTGCACACGCCCTTCCTCCCTCTCCACTGGCCACGGCGACATCATCCAGTGGCTTAGAAGAGCCTCTCCTCCTCCCTTTTGCACAGGACACTCTTCGATGCTGGAAACCCCTGCTGCGTTCCCACCATCCTGCCACATCTCTCTCCACTGCCGAGGCCCACCAGGGCAGGACCCTAGATCCCCAGCCCACTTGGAACGGCCACAGGACTTGAGACCCAGGTGCTTCAGTGTTCCATTCCTTATTGATGGTGGATGTGGAGGAAATCATAGAGGCACAGAAATGTTAAGCATGTCGCTCAGCGTCACACAGCAGAGCAGCCATTGAGCTGGGAGTGCATGTGGACCTCCCAGCATTCAGAGTCTCAGTGGTGCCTGATGAATGAACATGTTGGGATTTGGGGGGGAGGCGGAGACAGGATCTTGTTGCCCAGGCGGGAGTGCAGTGGCACGATCATAGCTCACTGCAGCCTCGAACTCCTTGGCTCGAGCAACACTCCTACCTCAGCCACCTGAGTGACTGGGACTACAGGAGTGCATCACAATGCCTGGCTAATCTTAAAAAAAAAAAGATTTTTTTAGAGATGGGGTCTCACTATGTTGCCCAGGCTGGTCTTGAACTCCTGGCCTCAAGTGATCCTCCCACCTTAGCCTCCCAAAGTGCTGGGATTACAGGTGTGAGCCACACTGTGCCCGGCCAGATTTTTATTAGAGGCTACAGAAAGCAGGGAGAACAGAAATGCTCTCCAAATCTTACAAGTCAACACCAGGGGCTCAGAAAGACACACAAGAAGGAGGGAAGACACATCCACCTTTCCTCTGCTTTTGGACATTGTCCACCGCAGCTGTCTTCAGCCCTAGCCAGACATTACAGTGACCTGGGGAGATTTTAAAAAACACTGATGCCGGGATCTCATCCCCAGAAACTGGGATTCAATTGGTCTGGACTGGGGCCTGGTCATCAGGATTTTTTAAACTCCCCAGTGATTCTACTATGCAGCTGGGCTTGAGACCCACTGGTCCATGGAGCCCCTGCTGCAGGAAGATGACTCTCCGGGGGGCTGTAGAGCAGAAAGTTCGAGGTTGTCTGCTGGAAGTTCAAAACCAGTGGGTCTGCTTCGATAGCACAGCGCTATTTGTTATGTTTATTTCACTAGAATGTTTCCTGTTTATTTTTAGTGGACAAATAATTGCGGCATATGGAGTGATATGTCTGTTCGTGAATACAATGTGTAATGATCAATCAGGGACATTGGCGTAGCCATCATCTCAAACATTATCATTTCTTTGTGTTGAGAACATTAATTGCTTGGGGTGCAGCTGGGGCACCAGGAGTTTTCGAAGCTCCCCGGGCGATCCCAATGTGCAGCCAGGGGATGCCCACAGGCAGGTGAGACAGAATCGGCCAAAGGAGGCACCGCTTAGGGAAGGAGCAGATACGTGAAGCTGCCCATCAAGGTGACATCAGACTGAGTTCAGACTGGGGGACGTCGGGAGAAAGGACATGCCAGGCAGAAGATGCAATGTGGTTTGACTTCAGAACCTTGGCAAAGTTCCTTTACCTCTCTAAGCCTCAGTTTCCTCCTCTGTAAAATGGGAATGGTAACAGAAACTCCGTCTTGGGTTGTTGTGTGGATTAAAGAAAACATGCACTGTGTCTGGCATGGAACGCAATGATGCTCATTCATAATAATAAAGGTGGCTCATTATTATTAAGGGCTCGTCATGTGTTGGGCTCTGTGTGAGATACTTTACAGTCTCTGCTTGTCCGGGCATAGGAGGGCTGATGTTATTTTTTCTGCTTGAGAGTCAGAGTCATCTGCGGATAAAGGAACCGCAGGGGAGGCTCCTGGTCCCACTAGATTATTTTTAGAGAGAGCCAAGCCAAGGAGCGGCTGACCCAGGTAGGTCAGAAAGTGACCCTGGAATCCAAAAGGGTGTGAGCCAGCCCTGAATTGGTTTTTCAAACTGAAAATAGCTTTCTTGTTTGTTTTTGATCATAGACGTGATATCTGCTCACTCTAAAAAGTTCAAATAATACAGAAATGTCTGGGAAAGAAGTAAAGATCTTTGGACACCCCTAGAATCTCAGGCCGAAGCTTCCGCATTTAGCAAGCAGAAGTGGAGGAGAAGGGCTGCCCTACAAAGACCCCTCTTCCACCCACCTTTGCCCATCCCTTCGGGACAAAAACATCAATTCCCATGACATCATCTCCCTGCCTAGAGACCGCAGTGTAGGGGACAATGACAGGATGCAGGCTTCCCCAATTTAGCAATCTGACATCAGCCTCGTTGGAAAGAGCTCAGCCTGGAGCTGATGTTGCCCCGGCTCAAGGCCTCTAGGGGGTGGGGGATCATTTCAGCCGGAGTCCAGAGTCCTCGGAGTGACTAATAATAATGATGTTAATTGAACATTCACTACGCACCAGGTGTCACTCAAAAGGTGAATTAACCCATCGTATCCTTGTGATCATCCTAGCAGTTAGGCACCATTATGCTCTTCTTACAGGAAAGGAAACAGGCTCAGAGAGGTAAAGTAACTTGCCCAGGGTCACACAGCCAATAAGCAGCAGAGCCAGCACTGGCGTCCGAGTGGTCTGGTGCCAGAGCCGTGCTCTTCATCAACAAGGCTGATGTGATGCTCGGAGCAACCGTATGGGCTGGCGTATTTAGAATCCTCATATAGTTGAGGGAATGAGCCTCTGAAAGGTTGAATGACTTGCCCAAGGTCAAAGAGCTAATGGGCAGGAGCTCCAGGAAAGGAGATCAGGTTCGTCTGACTTCAGAGCTGGCTCTTAGCGTTGGGCGTCCCCAGCTCCAGCCCTTGGGTACCACCTTCATTGTCTTACTATATCGCTGTACCTCCTACAAAACAATTTGTTTAATCTCTGATCTTAACATTGCTGACACAGACTGAATGTTTGTGCTCCCTCCCCACCACAAATCCAAAATAAATTTCTGTTGTTTAAGCCACCCCGTCGGTGGTATTTTGCTATGGTGACCCTAGCAAACCAAGATGAAGAGTTTCTCAAATCACACAGGATTTGAGATGGTCAGAGTAGGGGACTGTGGTCAAAGGCTGGGACGTGGGGAGGGGCCACAATGGGAAACAACCGGGTTCAAGGCTCCAAGCTGGTATTACGGGGGGCAGCAGAGGATTAAATGTCTCATCCCAGGGCCATGGTCAAAGCTATAGACCCCTACAAGGATCTGGGACAGGAAGGCAGACAGAGATAAAGAGTGTTTCAGCTAGCTAGTGCTGCTTAACAAATCACCCCAAAATGTAGTAGCTTAAAACAATTACCATTTTATTTTTCACAAACCTGTGGGTTGACCAGACAGTTTTTCTGCTGTTCTGGCCATGTTGTTCCTGGCTGTACCGCCCTCCCAGCCATCCGTACTGTACAGCAGGGATCAGAGGTAGCAATCCTGTAGTAAGGTGGTTAGGAGCTCAAGCTCTGAGTTTAAATGGACCCGGGTTCAGCTCCTGGCTTTTCTATCCACATACTGTGTGATCTTCAGCAAGTTACTTAACCTCTCTGAGCCCGTTTGATATTCCAGCAGCACTGCTGTGAGCATTCCTGTACATGTCCCCTTGGACAATGGGCAGGAACTTCTTCTCTAGGGCATATCCCTGGGGGCCAGATGAGCTGAGTGGCAGGGTCTGGACAAACTTCTGCACTTATTCACGAGGGCCAGGGGCGCTCTGCCAGGTTGAACAATTTATATGCCCATCACCAAGCAGTGTGTGTGCGTCCCCTATGCTCCTGTATATGCTTTACAAACACAGAGGGAATCATGGCATACGTATGCTTCAACTTGCTTTTTCTTCATTTACCGTATGTATTGGAGGACTTTCTCTATCAAGCCATCTAGATATGCTTCATTTTTTAAAACATTTTGTTATTGAATTATAACATAATTATAGAAAAGTGCACAGCACAATGAACTTTCACAGTGTGAAAAACACTTGAGTAATCACTACTTAAATCTAGAAGCCCCTGCCCGTTCCTTCTCTCCCCCAACCAAAATGGATTTATAAATATGTATTCTTTGTGTGCGTGTGCGTGTGTGCATGTATGTGTGTGTGCTGGTTTCTTTGGCTAAACATTGTTTGTGATATTTATCCATGTCATTGCACGTGACGACATTTCGGCAATGCCTGGAGACATTTGGGGTTGTCGCGACTTGCAGAGGGGCTGCCACCGGCATCTGGCAGCCAGAGGCCAGGGGGGCTGCTAAGCATCCCACAAGGCACAGGACAGCTCCCACCACAAAGACTGATCTGGCCCCAAATGTCAACAGCGCCTGATTGAGAAATCCTGGACTATAAAACTCTGGGTTTTATTGTAAGAGTGCCAGAGAAACCCCGGGCCAGATGTGTGTTCAGCGTTACTGGATGCTGCCAAACTATTCTCCAAAGTGGTCGTGTCCTTCTTGGGTAACGCCTGCAGTCTTATCCAGCACGTGGACGGGTCATTTGACCAGTTCCCACTGATTAACTTTATATCATTTCCAACCTTTTGGCCATTACACCAGCACCAGAATGAAAACCCCTGTAACAGTCTATAGTATTTAGAGAGAATGTAACAGTCTATAGTATTTAGAGAGAATGTCACATTTGGATACAAGCGCATACACACCCTTCCTACACACACACACACACACACACACACACACACACACAGACACACACACACACTTTCTCTGGAGACCCCAGACAATGGGAACATGACGGAAATTTAATTTCAATGTAAACTCCCTTCACTCCCTGCGTGTTTAACATCGAATCGGCTTACAGAAATAGCTCTCGTCATCTTGGCTTTTGCCCCAGACTCACATCTCATGCATGTGGACACATGATCTGGAAAGATAAACAGGAAATCCCTCCGGCATGGGAAAACGGGTCAGGCCTCCAGTCTTCTGCGAGCTGGGACTCAAAAAAGCTAAGTGTCAACCTGGGTGGGGCCCAGGGGACCTAGCACTGAACTCCTTCTGCCTGCAAACAGGACCAGGCAGCTCAAGGGAGGATTTGCAAATGTTTTTTGCCCTGCATGTCTCATGTGAACTAATTCCACTTTGAAATTAATCTCTCTCTATGGCCATACTACCCTGAACGTGCCCGATCTCATCTGAAATTCATCTCCGGCATCTTGGTGCCTTTTATCTGTGTCTAAAATTCAAGCAACCGGTAATGCTTTGGTCTCAGATGCACTACTTTAAACTGTAACTGCATAATATGAATTGATCATTTTTACATCACCTGTTTTCCGAGAATCTGGATTAACAATTTCTTTAAAGTGAACTCTAAATGTTACAGGAACAATAGAGTCAATAGAACAGAAATTTGAAAACACATATCCCACAAAGAAAAACTAAACTCAGATTCGTGCAGTTACTATTGATAAGAATAAGATTTAGCTCTGAGCTTTCTGGCAGAGCAATAAGAGAAACCCAATGCATCACACACACAATTTCTTGTTTTCTAATCAAAGGAAAACTGCACGTCTTTTCTGAGATAATTATTTTCTTGATCCTAAGTTCCGAAAGGAGCAAAATGTGAACATTTTAAATTTATTTTTTCAGTCTGTGCTTTTATTTCTAATCCTCTGGCCTGCCCTGGATGGGGTACAGATGTTGTGTGGTTGTTGTCGTAAAATGCCAGCTGCCTGGTTGGCTACTTACTATGTGCCAGGTGCTGGGCAGTGTGCTTTGCACTTGGGATACGGACTTTTATTATCCCATTTTACAGCTGAGGGAAGTGAGGTTCAGAGAGGTTAAGTAATAACCCCAAACTCACACTTGGCAAGTAGCTGAGTGGACAGGTGGGCATGGGAAGGGAAGTAACTTGTCCAAGTTCACACAGCCGGGAAGTGCCAGAGATGGGGTCCAAACCAGGGAATTTAGAGACCTTAAATATCTTTACCACCTACTAAGTGCCAGGCACACCGTGGGACATTTAGAGGAATTATGATGGGATGTAGGTTAAGGTTAAGAGAGTAGCCGACAGACTTGGGCTCAGTTGTGCCTCTTAATAGCCGTATGACCTTGGGCAACTACTTGACTCCTCTGAGCCTCAGTTTCTTCGCTGCAAAATGGGTAGATAATAGCCCCAACCTCAGCGAGTTGATGCCGGGGGAGGGCTGGGCACAGAGCCTGGCGAGGAGGGTGCCCATTATGTCGGCTCCCCTCGGTGTCAATGTCAGGTGCTCAGTGTCAGCAAGAATCCTGACGAGGCAGGAACCGCCAGCTCATACCTCGGGTGGGCTCTATTTCCCTGGCTTTCTTTTTAAGCCTTTCTTCTGCTGGGCCCCGACTTCCCAGTTCTCTGATTATTCTTCGGGGCTGGAGGGAACCAACAAGGACAAGGGCTGGAGTTTAATAAATAAGCTCCCTGTGAAATGGCCCGAGGGCCCCAGTCATCAGCTGTCTGCAGTGGTTTTCACAGCAGGCTTCATGGTAATACCTTATGTTTTTATTTATACTACATTTCCCTGTTTACAAAGCCCTTGTCTGCCTGCCAATTGCCTCGCTGAACTTCTCCAGTAGCTCTGTGATGGGGCAGGGATTCTCACCTCCATTTTATAGAATAAGAAAAGGAGGCTCAGAGAGGTTCGGTGACTTCCCCAAGGTCACCCAGCAGAGCAGAACCTAGGTCTTCTGGCTCTACGTTCAGGGCTTTCTTTCTCTATTGCATCCTGCTGCAGGCCAGCAGTTAATAAAACTGTTTCCGGAAATAGTTAAGAGCCAGAGCTGGGAAAAACACATTCGGAATTGGCCAGGAGGGAATTGAAAAGCAACACATGTCAAATCCCTGGCTTTTTCTCCTGATGTGACTGGTCACCCCCGCCCTGCTCCTCCAGTCCTGTGTTCCTCTGACTGCCTGCGCTCTCGCCCACAAACAAGGCAGCAGACTGGTCCATTCATTCATTCACTCACTCACTCACTCACTCACTGTTACGGACTGAGCTGCGTCCTCCCCAGATTTCAGTGTTGAAGTCCTAATCCTCAGTATCTCAGAATGTGACTGTATTTGGAGATGGGGCCTTTAAGAGGTGACAACCCTACACACGAGTTCACCTCACTTACACTGTCTGTAGGGTAGGAACCTGGAAAACACTAACATTGAATTTTAGACATTTTTTTTTTAAAGAGACAGGGCCTCACTCTGTTGCACAGGCCGGGAGTGTGGTGGCCTGATCATAGCTCACTATAACCTTGAGCTCATGGGCTCAAGCAATCCTCTTGAGTAGCTGGGACTACAGGTATGTGTCGCCACACCTGGCTAACTTTTTAAAAAAATTTTAGAGATGGAGTCTTGCTACGTTGCCCGGGCTGGTCTTGAATTCCTGGCCTCAAGTGATCCTCCTGCCTCGGCCTCCCAAAGTGCTGGGATTATAGGTGCGAGTGCTGTGCCCGGCCATTTATTTATTTTGAAATAATTTTAGGTTTACAGAAAAGTTGCAAAGATAGTACAGCAAGTTCCAGAATGCTCTTCGCCCACTTATCCTAATGTGGACATTTTACGAAACCATGGCGAATTTGTCAAAACTAAGAAATGCACTAGTCACTGAACACCAGACTTCATTGGGATTTCATCAAGTTTTCCACTGATGTCTTTTTGTCTGTTCCGGGATCCCATATGGCATTCCACACGGCATTCCATAACTCTGATTTTCTTTTAAAATATTTTGGGAAGTGAGGTTGAATGTGTTTATCTGCCTTTCCTCACAAAAGGGCAACTTTCTGAGATTTCATAAATGACTGTTTTAAGTTGTCACAAGCTAGTAAAATGCTTGTAGGAGAACCACAGCAAAAAAGAAAAAGAACGCAATCTGAGGCATTGACTATTTCCTCACAGGTTTTGGGTTTGTTATTTTCTGGGTGTGTTGATGGCAGTGTGTTGCATGTGTGCATGTCTTTTTGCACCTGAGCTGCAAGTATAGTGGTGTTATTTATTGAGCAATTACTACGTGCCAGCCTCGTGTTGTTATTATCAGATCATGAGTCCCGTGAGGGCAGAGAGTATACTTATTTTTGTAACTCTCGGCACATATAATCTGTGCTCTGCAAACATTTACCAAATAAATGAGGTATATGGTTTTTCTCCCCAAGACCACCACCATCAGTTTAACTGGTATGAAAGTTAAGATTTTAAATTAGTCAGGTGAGGCTACATTATGCTGTGGTAATAAATCGATCCCTGAATCTCAGTGGCTTAAGAAAACAGAGGTGGATTTCTCATTCTTTTGAGCATCTACGTGACAGTAGTTGGGGTGGAGGGGCTCTGTTCCACACGGTCACCAGAGACTCAGGCTGACAGATGTTCATACACCTCAATCTGTGCATTCTTGGTCCCCAAAGCAAGGGAGAAGAGGGCATTGGTCACTTCTGCTATAGCCTGTTGGTTCCTACTAGTTACATAGCCTCACCCAGCTGTAAGGGGGCTGTGCAATGTACTCTTCCTCTGATCCAAAAAAGAGGAAGATGAAAGGAGACTTCGTGGACACATGGCACCGTGTGCCACGCACGTGTTCGATTACTTCCTTTTGAGTGGAGCCCCTGTGCTACCTGGAGCTAAACTCCTCTGCGAAATGGAGACAGATCTTCCATTTCTACCCTCTTGCCTCAACTCCCAGCATAGCTTGGCACAAAAAAGGTACCTTGTCAGGGCTTGTGGACTGAATAAATATATGAATAAATCGATGAATAATTGTCTCACTTTTCGCCTGGCTTTGGGCAGCGCACACTCTGAGTCACAGTTAATTCCCTCGCTCCCAGGCTGAACTCTTTAAAAGATCCTAATTAGATTCTTAGAAGAAATAATAGCCATCAGACAGACAAATGACAGGAGGTTGCCTGTGGAGCTAAACTCCAGGCTGGGAAAATGTAATAAGGGGGCCATTCCCTCTGGGGAGTAGACAGAGATGGGAAAAAAGGTCATGCCACTTCACAGCGGGCACACGGCCCATAAACAGTGTCCTTCAAGGATCGGTGCCCTGTTCACTGCTTGTCCGATGAGGAAGAGGGAACACTTTTATGTTACTGCAACGGCATACTTTGTTCCTGAGGAAATTAAGCTCCAGAGCGTTCTGGATTGTTGACAAAGGTATTTTATAACCCAAAGAAAGGCTGCGTTATGGGGAATATTTCAGTACCATTTCTACCCTTCACCTTGCAAACAACAGCCATGTTCCCTGTGAAGACACAAGACCCTTTTATGTTCTTGCCTATTTTTTATTCTGTGGGAATACTTATGGTCTGTCACAGTATGGTGTAGGGTCTCACGAGGGACCTCCAAATCTTTCTAGAACAGCAAGCTCTCTTTGCAGATGAAGAAATCAAGGACCAGACAGGTTAGGCTTAGCATGATTTAACATGTGTGGCTGAGCAGGCTGTGCACTGCACAACTCTGGGGGCGCTATTAACACAGGCTGCCATGTGAATGGTCCCTCCTGGAATTTTACAACCTGATGGTCCTATATGCTTCTGTTGTGAAGAAAGAATGGTCTCAAACTGCTACATTCAAAAAAATGATTTGTTGCTTTGAATGAAATATATACATAAATTTCAAGTATCATTCAACTGATGGTTTAGAGGATATTAGCATAGGTTTGTAAAGTGTGATTCTCAGTTTCTTGAAGAGTTCCATATTTTCCCTTTCTTTCTGAAATTCAGTATTCCATTGTAGCTAAGAGGTCAGACTCTGGAATCAGGTAGAAATGCAATTTGACCATCAATTGGCTTTGACCTTAGGCAAACCACTTTAGCTCTTTAATATCAGGCTCTTCCTTTGTTATGTGAACATAATGTCATCACTAGGTTGGACAATGTTACCTACAAGGTATACATTCCCCTACTTCTTTGCCTACTCTGAATTTGTTCCAGGTAGGAGTGGGCTTGCCTTGGACTTTGAATCATGGTTGGTCACTAAGCCAATCAATCCCCAAATCCCAGTTCCTGCTTTCCCAGACTCCTTTGCAGCTGGAGGTGGCCGTGTGACCCTGTTTTGGCCAATGGGAGTGTTACTTTCATTTCCAGGAGATTCCATGATACTCAAGTGCATTTCATTCTTTTCTACAGCTGGATGGATCTCGAAGGCTGGTCCGACTGACAAGAGGATCCATCTACCAAGCTCTGAATCGGAAATCAGAAACGCAGGTTCTCACTTGAGCTATGCCAATGGTCTTGTTGTGTGACCCTGGGCTAGACTCCTTCCCACTGGAAGGAGTTGGGTGCTAAGAATTTGCGTTTTTGACAAGCTCCCAGGTGATGCTGATGCTGCTGGTCTGGAGATCAGACTTTGGGAACTACTACACAGGAAGAAATCGGTTATGAGGCAATGATGAAAGGGGGTTCCTATAAGGCAGTGGTCCCCAACCTTTTTGGCACCAGGGACTGTTTTCATGGAAGACAATTTTTCCACGGATCGGGGAGGCAGGGCGATGGTTTCGGGATGATTCAAGTGCATTACATTTATTGTGCACTTTATTTCTATTATTATCACATTGGAATATATAATGAAATAATCATACAACTCACCATAGGTTGGGGGCCCCTGCTATAATGGGGAAGTAAAACATCTGTTGGGCTAGGAGGAGAAGGCGGGGAGAGGACATGAGGTAAGAGATTAGGTTCAAGAGCCCTCACTCCCTACTTCCTGGAGGAAGTAGCAAGGGCAAGTTCATTGTAGAAATCTCCAGAGAGCTTTGGGGGATCTGAGAGAATTGGGGTTGGTGTCCAGCTTTCCATGATATAGCTGAGAGAGACGGAAGGTCTCTTGGAGACACCTGCTTTGGCATGGCACCAGGTCCAAGGTGGCGTGAGAATGGTAGAGTAACAGAGACCGAGGGAAGACCTGGAGTGGAGGTGAACTTGAGGGCCGCCTCCCAGAGCCCTGACAGGTGCAGAACTTCCACGACCCCAGGGGCACAAAGGTTACTGTGAAGCCTGGGGTGGGGAAGAAGCAACCACAGGGTCATGAGGATGGAGATGGTAGCAGGAACCACTACCACTGGTCACAGATTCCAGCGTGAAATCCAGGAACCAACCCAGCACAGACCAGTGTAGACACGCAACTCCTCAGTGGAAAACAGCAAGAACAGAAGCTGGCAGCAAACCAAAGCAGGGCCAGGGGAGGGTCAGGCAAGGGAAGCACCTAGGGCTGGTGCAAGTGCAGGGCCAATCTCCACTTTTTTTTTTTTTTTTTTTTTTTTTGAGACTGAGTCTCACTCTGTTGCTGGGGCTAGAGTGCCGTGGCGTCAGCCTAACTCACAGCAACCTCAAACTCCTGGGCTCAAGCGATCCTCCTGCCTCAGCCTCCCAGAGTGCTAGGATTACAGGCGTGAGCCACCGTGCCCGGCCTCAGTCTCCACTTTTGTCCCAGTCGCAGGGCAAAGACAGGCAGATGAGACCCTCCCGCCCAAACTGAGATCCCACGGGCTCAGCAGTCTTCCCAGAATGTCCCTGGGATTCTTACTAGTTCCCTTCATGCATCTTTGGAAAGGGACACCCCTTGAGCTGAAGAAGAGTCTATTAGTTCTGTTTCCTGGAAAAAGACTGTTTTAAATCAGAAGAGACTGAGTTATCTTTAATGAGCAAGTTTCTGGAACCAGGAAGGGAATTTCAAAACAGATGAGAAGAATCGTGAAACAAAGAACCTCGCTTGTCTTAAACAACTGAATCATAGTCTGTAAGTGACAAGTTTGCTATGGGGCATTTCACCGTTGACATAGTTACATCAAAAGGTCTTGACAAGTGAAGATGATCTGTCTGAGACAAGATCAGTCTCTGAGCTTTGTAAGGTTGGGTGGCGGGGGCTTTGTAGGAGGCTCGCATGTGCCTAATGAGGATCTCCCGCAAGACCGGAATGTGGGGGTGGGCAAGCACAGGTGGCTCTTTCTGGGAAGCCGCCTGAACCAACAGCATGAGAGCAGACCGGGAACCGAGACGGGCCCCACTCGGTAATTACATGCTTACTCACTGCAGCATTTTCTTTGGAGAAGGAGGGGGCTGAGGGGCAGGGACAGTCTGTCTCTCTGGGTCATCCCAGATCCAGGGGAAGGTCCTGGAGTTATTGGCTGAACTTACCCCAAAATGAGGAGTGAGGGGTGAATGCTTGGGTGTTGGATGCCATGTTTTCTGAGACTGCGATGGGGGTGATGGGGACCTGCTCCCTCATCAGGGAGGCCTAGTGGTCAGGGAGGCAAAATGTGGTCCCCCAGTGAAGTTACCCAGCCACAATCAGGAATCACTGTTAACTCAGGGTATGACAGTCAAGAGACACTTCGCCCTTCCCAAGGCCTGGCACCACTCTCCCCAGCCTGATCCTGCCTCCTCCAAGTTTCCACGCATTCCCTCTACAAGAGGGATGAAGCCTGCAAAAGTCTTGAATGCTGGGCAATGGGGGCACGGAAGCTTCTGAGCTGAGCGCTGGCATGGCTTATAGTCCCCATTCCCCACACCCAGGACAGCGCTGGCACATAGAAACTCATGCTCGGTGTACTTTGTGGAATAAATGATCCAAGTGATGTTTTAGGAACAGCTGGGTAAGTTTCCACTGTTTTAGTGCATTCTCTTCTCCAGCATTCAAAAACAATCTCCGCCCCATGGTTTGCACTTATTCATTTCTGCTGATCAGCCATTTGGTTTACTAAGTAAGATTAGTGGCTCGGAAGCACCACATGTACTCGCCATCAAATTGGTATTAACTGATCAACACTTACGTGCACATACAGTAGTAACATTCATCGGGTGTCGTGCAAGTGGGACGCGGGAGGAGGGGATGGGTGTATACACACCTAATGGGTGCGGTGTGCACCGTCTGGAGGATGGACACGCTTGAAGCTCTGACTTGGGTGGGGCAAGGACAATATATGTAACCTAAACACTCGTACCCCCGTAATATGCTGAAATTAAAAAAAAAAAAAAGATGAATGGCTTGAGCTTCATTGGTCTTAACTCCAAACCCACAGATATCTAGAACAATTGGTAGTCAGGAAAGGCTTGACATTAACTCCCACCAAAGGCACGTTTGTTGGCCTATCTTTGTTTCATTTTATTTGTTTCATGATAACCTTCAAGGTCAATCAATTTGAACAGAATTTGAGCATTGCAAAAGGCATAAAAAATACAGCTTAAGATAATAATGTCTTCGTTTGTCCTGTGTTGGGACTCTAAGACTCTGTGGGGTTAGAAATGGAATGATCAAATGTCATTTGCTGTAGCAGAAGGAGCAGGAACTCTGCCCTCTATAAGATCTGGGTTCAAATTCTAGCTCTTCTGCCTATTAGCTGACTGACTGTGAATTATTTACTAATTATCTCTTTGCATCAGTTTTTTTCTTAAAAAAATGGGATAGTAGTTCCTTCTGCTGGCTTGGTGTGAATATGGAAAGGCATACATGTATATAAAGTTTTCAGGGCAGTGCTTTGCAAATGGTAAGGGCTCAATAAATGGAAATGGTTATTATTAAATGCTATCTAGTGGTGACAATGCCGGTGATTGGGGCTCCATCCCAGAAGCTACTCTCTTCGTTGTCTTCAATGCAAGCCCCACAAAGAATACTGAGGCTGTTTCTGAGCAAGGATGAGGGTGAGCACCGTGACACACTCTTTGAAGATAAACTCTTAAAAGTGTGACTCTCTTTCTCCTCACCGAGTTCTCCAGCCTCAGAGATATTTGGATTTCAGCTTGCAGAGGGAGGTAGGGGTTTTTTGATCATTTGGTTTTTTCTTTCATATTTTAGTTTTCAATTCTGGATTTGGGGGAATGGGGGTGAAGGAAGAGAGGGTGCAGGGGTGCCTCGGAGGAGAAGGGGAGGAGGTACTAAAGTCTTCTAGGTGGGACAAGGAAGAAGAAATGTATGTATTGGGGACAGGACTGGTGACATGAGCATGTGACCTGGGCAGTGGCACAGGCCCCGTGCTCAGAGCGTCACTGTGGTTGGTTTGATACCCTGCTGTCACCATCTTGCAACTCTTAACGATTTTGAATAAAGGGCCTCACATTTTCATGTGGCTCTGAGCCCTGCTAACTTCCTGTAGCCAGTCCTGCCTAAGCACAAGGGTGAGAAGAGGAAGGGACTCAGCGCTGAGCTGCCTGCTGTGTGGATCACCCAGTGACTGTCATCTTTGGACCACATGTCACCCCAGAATCCTCAACACTTGCAAGTCCCCTTGAATGGAGAGAGAGGACTTGGGTGACCATGGGGCTAGCTTTAACAAGAGGGCAGAATATAACCATGTAGCTATTCCCCATGAGCACATGTTAAACTGCTGCTTACAACACTGACTGCCCTTAACCACAGGGCATCTTGACTCATTATGATTTTTCTGCATGTGGGAATAATATAAGCTGCCTGGTGTTTCTGTCTTCTTATCATCGTATTTCCTTTGTGGGAACTGTCCTTCCCTTTTTCCATATGTTTCTAGTGGGGCTGCCGATCATGGTGCACTACCCCCTTCCCCCATAGGCATGGGCACGTGACCCAGGCTGGGCCTATCACAGTGCTCTATCCCCCCTCACATCTGCCATTGGCCCAGGGTGGTGCTTTAGGGGCTACCAAAGTTGAGGCTACCTCCATCCTCTGTTGATTGCATTGAAATGGAAATTGGAGGTCACCACGAGACAGACTAATCAGAGTATTTCATTCTTCCTCAACCCCCTGCAGTCACAATGCAAGATTTTACTCTCACTGTTGCTGTTCCCTATGTGAATGTGGCATTTGTCAGTTGCTGTGATGGGCAGTGTGATCCCCGGACCTGGTGCATTTCACTCAGTGATGAGGTCAGGCAACAGAGGTTTTGCAAACATCACCAGAAAACCATTTCATGAGGCCAGAATATTATGACCCCTTTTACTATCTTACACAGGGCAGAAATCGGGCTATTTTAAAGTATTAACTAATTTATTTATAAACTTCGTTTATATTATTTGGGACACCGATGGGAGCTTTTCATTGATATTTCATAAAAACACATCTAAAAAAGTGAGGGAGCATAATTCTCAAAGATAATTGCACAGAAGATCCTTTAAACATAGGACCAAAAAAACTTTTAGCAAGAGATTTTCATTTTATTTTCTTTTTTAAAACAGCTTTGTTGATGTATAATTCACATACCCTGAAATTCATCCATTTGAAATGTGCAATTCAATGATTTCTAGTGATTCACAGAGTCATGCAACCATCACAACAGTACAGTTTTAGAACATTTCCATCATCCCCCCAAATCTTTTGTGCCTTTCTACATTCATTCCCCATTCTCACCTTCAGCCCCAGGAAGACACTCGTCTACTTCCTATCTCTAAATATCTTCCCTTTCTGGATATTACATACAAATGGAGTCATACAATAGATGGTCTTAATTTGTCTGGCTTCTTTCACTTAGCATAATGGGTTTGAGGTTTTCCATGTTGCAGCATGTATCAGTAGCTCATTCCTTTTTACTGAAGGAAAGTATTCCATTGTATGGCTACACCACATTTTGTTTATCTATTCATCTATCGATGGACTTTTGGATTGTTTGCACTTGTTGTTGTTGGCAATTATGAATAATGCTGCTGTGAACATTCACATATAAGTCTGTGCAGAGCAATGGTCTTTAGACAGTGCTGAATTCTTCCTCACCACAGAGAAGCAAGCTCTTTCCTGGAATAGTCCATAGATAGGTTGGCAAACCTGACTTGAGAACAATGGATGGAGTGTTAAAACCCGTCTGCTACCCCTGAGAAAGCAAAATTGTTACAGGGAAGTCAGAAGGTCTCAGGCTCTATTTGGGAGATTTTCCCACATTTCTCTTAACAAGAAGGTACAAGACCCAAGTAGGGTCAATTGGGCCTTCTCTGGATTGATATATATGGATGTCTGGAAAAATCTCTTTTCTAACCGGGATTGCTGTGCTCAGAAAATGTAAAGTTGGCAACCCCTAGTGCCCTGTCCACTGATGTGGAGGAAGACTGTCAGCAAAATTCATTCATTCATTTATTTGACAATATTATTGAGTGCTTTCTATGTGCTAGGTTCTATTCTAGCTATTAGGGATACAGCTGTGAAAGAAACAGAAAACCCCTGTGTTCATAGAGCTTACTTCTGGTTGGGGAGACAGACCCCCAAAAATATAAAAAGTGTAAGATATGTCACATGCTGATGTGCATTATGGAGAAAAATTAAGGGGAGCTGGGAGTTCCTGGCAGAGAATAAAGTTTGCTGTTTTAAAGAGAACAGTAAAGGAAAATCAGATTGTGAAGGTGAAGTATAACAAAGTACCATATACTTAGCTGTTTAAAAGAACATATATTTATTATTGTACAGTTTCTGTGGTCCAGGAGCCTGGGTGTGGCTTTACTGGGTCCTCCGCTTCAGGGTCTCTGATAAGTCTTTAGCCAAGATGATGGCTGGCGTTTGGGTCTCATCTGAAGATCCAATAGGGGAAGGACTAGGTTTTAAACTCACACGATTAGTTGGCAGAACTTAGTTCCTCTAGGGCTATTGGATTGAGGGTCTTAGATCCCAGCTAGGCACCCATGGTTCCTTGCCATGTGCCAGGTAGGGAGAGAGTCTGCCACCAAAACAGAAATACATAACCTAATCACAGAAGTGACATCTCATCACCTGTGATAGGTCCTGCCCATGCTCAACGGGAGGTTACACAAGTGTGTCAGTACCAGGAGGTGAGGATCACTGTGGGCCATCTTAGAAGCTGCCTGTCATCCAGGTGAAAGAGTGAGTCATGGGGGATTGTAGGGAGAGGGTGTAGCAGGCAGAAGGTACAAGTGCAGAGGTGCAGGGGTGGGAGCTCACCTGGTGCTAAAGAACAGCAAGGAAGCCATTGTGGCTGGAGTGGAAGAGGGGAGGGCAGGAAAAATGAGGACAAAGGGGTGAATACTGCGGGGTCAGGATATGTGGGACCTTTTTGACTTTTACTTTAAGTGAGATTGAAATTTACTGGAGGGGTTTTGAGGAAAGAAGTGACATGATCTGACTTTTTTTTTTTTTTTTAAGACAGGGTCTCACTCTGTTGCCCAGGCTGGAGTGCAGTGGCATGATCATAGCTCACTGCAACCTCCAACTCCTGGGCTCAAGCTGTTCTCCAGCTTCAGCCTCCTGAGTAGCTGGGACTCCTGGGGCACACCACCTGGAGATGGGGGTCTCGCTATGTGGCCCAGGCTGGTCTTGAACTTGGCCTCAAGTGATCCTCCTGCCTCCATCTCCTCAAGTGCTGGAATTACAAGCATGAGCCACCGCACCCAACCCTAATTATGGTTTTACAGCTCACTTGGGCTGCTGGTTGAAAACAGAGTATCAGGTTGGGGTGGTTTGTGGAGAAAACAGGGAGCCCAGTTAGGAAGCTACTGAAATAGTCCAGGGGAGAGACATCAGGACCTTAACAAGGGTGGAAGTGATGAGAAATTGTCAGATTCTGGGAATATTTTGAAAGTAAAGAGAACATGTTTTAACAGGGCTTTGCTGATTGGATGTAGGGTATGTAATATACATATATATATTTTTTTATTTCAAGGATGACTCCAAGGGTTCTGATTTGTGCAACTTGAAGAGGGAAGACAGTGGGCAAGGCAGGTTTAGGGGGTTAGGGGACAGGTCAGGAATTTGGTTTAGGAATATAAAATTTGTTATGCTTCATGGACAGGGGTCAGAAATTTTTTTCTGTAAAGGGCCGGATAGTATTTTAGGCATTGCAAGCTATAGAGTCTCTGCCACAACTATTCAACCCTGCCATTGCCACATGAAAGCTGCCACAGAACGTGCATGTTCCAATAAAATTGTATTTACAAAAACAGGTGGGAGGCTGGATTTAGCCATAGTCTGAAAACCCCCATTCTTAAACATTCAGGTGGAGAAGGAAAGGCATGTTGTATATGGTGTCCTGGAGTTCAGAGAAGGTACGTGGGCTGGGAACGCATTTGGGGGATTTGTGTAGATAGACTGAAGAAGAAATGAGAGGTGGAGACACAGAGAACCAGCAGTGTGGTTTGAGCTCCTGAACCCAGCTCTGTCTGAAAGTCAGGAACGTCAGTCAACCAATCATGTGGATTCTAGCTGGGCAGGCGCGTTCCCAGCACAACTCTGTTTCCATAGGAGACTGGAAGAGGGATGCTGGTGGGTACTTTGCATTTTCTGCTACACACGAGGCTCTAGAAGGCAGGCAGTTGGTCAAGGCAGAGAGAGAGAAAGAGAGAACACGTTGTCATGCGTGACTGGTGGGTGCCCCAATCATCAGAGGTGCTGGCACCATCACGTGGAAACTGATCATTAATCATTACAAGAAATTACTCGGCAAAGTGGGTACCACATGCCAAACACTATGCCAGGGGCTTCCAATTCCTTCATTCCATCTGCACCCCAACCACCTGGCATGCACATACCCACTTACGGATGAAGAAACTGAGGCTCACATAACTGGCCAGCAGCAGAGTCCCCATTTGGACTGCACATTCTTTCTACTGTGTTCCCCCAGCCTCGGGACTGGGTCCATTTGCTGTCTGGTCCTTTTCATGCTTCCTGTGGAAGTGTGCTGAGCCCTCAGGTGTGTGCAGGGGCCAACCCATCTATTCCAGATCCTCGCTGCTCTGTGGTACATGGACTAGCAGCACTGGCGTCACTTACAGCTTGTTAGAAATGCAGAATCCCAGGCCATGCTCCAGACTTACTGACTCTGCAACTTGCATTGAACGAGACTGCTTGAGTGAGATGCTTGAGTAAATTCCGCCAGCATCAGCATCTCCTGGAGGGTTTGCTGACCTCCAGAGTTTCCAATTCAGTCGCTGTGGGTGGGGCCTGGGATTCTGCATTTCTGGCAAGGTCCCAGGTGATGCTGATGCTGCTGGCCCAGGGACCATGCATTGAGAAGTACTGGTCTACAGTGTGCCAGGTGCCAGGGTTCCAGACTAAGACAAAATCCCCATCTCGAAGTTGTGCACAATATCATGCTCCCCACCCTGCTTCTGGAGGAGACAACACATCAGATCCAAAGCTTCCTTCCTTGTCCTAAATCCCAGGAAAGCAGACTTCATATGCGCCCCTTGTGACCACATCAGTGCTGTCAACGCTTGCGCCTACCCGGGCACGCTCTTCTATTTCTGCAGTTAAATCCCAGCTCTGTTCTTCCTAGCCATAGCAGAGAGGGGAAACAGGTGGTCATCAGCTTCCTGCTAATAACCCGTCATATGTTTGCAGCCCATGATTAAATTGCCCTCAGATTTTCCTTCTTGAAGACTAAATAATTAGCTACTCTTTTCTGAATCATAGGGTGGAGAGGGTTTGGCTGATTGTGGCTGCCAGCCTCAGCCAGGAACATCTGCAGTGGAAATTCTTGAACCAATGTGGGGGACTACAGGTAGGATGGGGAGGGGGTTTCTGGACATTTCAAAAGCTAGACCATCAGACTCCTTCATGTAAGCAAGATCCTTAGGAGTGATGCCAGCAGACAGCATGCGAGATGAAGAGATGTCTGGTAGGAGGCAGGGACCAGCTGGAGGTCAAGCTTCATGGGTGAGTCAAACATCTGCAGGGCTGTGGGCCCCCTTAGGCCCATCCCCCACCTCTGTGTAATCTCCCACCCTGGCCCTTCCAACAGTGGAACGTCACTCACGAGACAGCCTGGCTGGTGGCAAGCATCCTCTTAGGTAGGAAGTGTGTGAATGTTGCAAAGATGATGTCCCAGAGTGCCAAGGTCAAGGTCAAACTTGAGTCCACTTGCATCAGCATCTCAGGGAACGCATCTTAGGAAATGCATATCCTCAGACCCCGCTTCTAAACCTGCTGCCTCAGGATCTCTGGGTGAAGAGTGTGAGAATAGGGAGTGTCACCAGACAGTCCCCCGCACCTTCTGTGCACAATCAAGTCCGAAAACGACTGTCCTAGTGTATGATGTGGCACTCTCTCTTCTCAATCTTGGCCACGAACAAAAACCAAAAATGGTTCAGGGTAAATAAAGCACCTAGCAGAGTTGCTGGTAATAATATAACCTGTTTGTGTGATGTGTTTATATTTTGAAAATAAAAAATAGCAATAGCTAGCATTTATGGAGTTCCTCCTTGGTGGCAGGTGCTATACTAAGGGATAGTTCGGCCCATTGAATCCTTATCTCCATGAAGCAGTGACAGTCAGTATCCCATTCACTGAGGAGGACGCTAAGCCTCCCAGAGGAACATGCCCGAGGTCACAAAGCTAGCATGTGGCTGGTGGCACTACTCAGACCCAGGTCTAGGCGACTCCAGAGTCCAGGCTTGTAACTTCCATGTCATTCCACGCCTTTCTTCCTCCTTGACATGCTCTTCCCTTCCAACTGCAAAACAAGACACACCATGGCCACAGGTTAAATATATCCT
>RJWJ010006481.1:0-62294 GCA_004363605.1 Indri indri | reverse complement strand
GTCAAGATATGAAGATAGTTATTTGAATGCTTATCTCAAAAAACACAATTAAACAGGGAAACTAAAGAAAAAATGACTCAAAATAATCTCCTTAATTCTATTGCATATGCATCCTGGTTCTTTAGTCGTTCTATCATCATTTTTTTTGTTTAAGTCTTTTTTTAAGAAAAGAACTTGGGAGGTAGCGATATGAGAATTAGAATGTTTCATGCAGTAAATACTATAGATAAAAAATAAAATATTCTTTCCTTATCCTATCGATGTATACAAGTCACAGCATAATAAGTCTTCAGAAAATAATAAGAGAAAGGATAATAAGAGATTTACTTTTTAAGCAGATAAACCCATAAGCTCTAAAAAAATAATTTTTCTTAATGTCCCACCATTTCTTAAATTAATCTATTCAGTCTCTGACCTCTCTGTGCTGTGTAAATCCTTCCTCTTTGCTCCATGATAAGCTCATTAAATATATAAACAGTTGTTCTACCCAGTAAATATCAACTTGTTATGTTTAAATAACTGTCTCAATTTGGCACATTTCTTCATCACACCATATATTACAGTTTTGGAAATATTTTGGTCAGCCATCAGAAGTCTTTATTTTTTTACCCACATATTGGCAAATTATCCAACACATTGGTGGATTTTGGAAACTGGTGCTGCTAAGTAAAAATAAAATCAAGTAAATTCTATTTAATAAGCATTTCCTGAAAATGGGGTATGAGACAGATGATAGGCTGTGGGGAAAAAACTGCAAAGTGGACTCATAAAATGTTATATCTGGGCAGAATATGAAAGATCATTAACTTAGGCTCTGAGGTGTTAAGTGCTTGTGTAAGGGCATAAAGCTGGCTTGTGTAAGAGCTGGCAGAGAAATGTGTAACCCTGCTATCTCCTGGTCCTGTGTTCCTTCTACTGAGCCATGCTGACTCCAAATATGCTTAAAAAATGGAGCTCAGAGAAGTGAGTCATAAAAATTCATAACCTTTTCCCATATTATACATACTTTCCTTTTTATGCTTAGCAATCAGGATTTTTCATGCCTTTCTAAATGTTCTTATAAAGTCGTCAGAATAGTTCATGCAGCTGCCAAAAGGGTGAATTGCATAGATTGAAACACCTATGCTTTCACGCCATACAGTGCGGATAGGGAAACAACAAGAGAAATCACTTAAAATTAAATACAATGCTGTTGGGGACTAACTCAGATAATTTCTCTAAATTTACAGAAGAAGTAACTGTTACATTATTCCAGCTGCATAATTTCACATTCCCTTTGGTTACACATATAGCTTGCATTTATACTATATAGTTTTCTAAAGGTAAACAAAAATTAATACAGCCGTTTGGAGTTTCTAATCCCTTGATTTATAGGAAACAATATTCATACTAACTGTGTTCTCTCAATATATGCTCCAATGTGTGTGCTACATGAGTTTTTTCCAGCATCTCAGTGGAATGTTCTGCCCGGAGCTCTATTCTTTTCCCTAATGAGAACGAATCATATCACATTCAGCGTACAACATAAAGGAGGATCTTTCAGTGATCAGGACAGAATAAGTCATTTATCTATTTCGCCCCCAAAGTAAACCATGAAGACCTTGGGTCAGATTTGGGGCCAGCAATAAATTTCCATTTAAAAGACCTAGTTCCCAGGGGTCAGCCATTAGGAGACTTTTCAAAGGTTTCAGGTACATAAACTCTCAAAATTTAATTACAGGCATGAATAAGACAGTAATAGTTTCAAACTCCATAGTATTTACTTAGCTAGCCAACCCTGTAGTCGCATCTTTTCATTTATTCATTTTCAGGATGAGAGGAGCAAAGTTAGTTATGCATCTGATATATGGCTTCTAATATAATGCCAGTCGGTTTAGGCTTTATTGGTTAGATCCTTGGTTGAGTCTGTCATAGATTGAAATAGACACACAGTGGGCTTGGCTTTAGGAAATTTTAAACTCCAGCTCTTTCGGGAAATGTTACCCATAAAAAACCAATTTCACCAGGATTTGCTGAGTGGTGGTGTCTGATGGCGGATATGAAGTACTCTGCATGCTGTCGTCTGCTGTTCTGCAGTGCTGTGGGCTAGAATGTAATTGGTAGACTGTATACTCTAGGGAACCCTCAAAAGTTGGCAGTCCATCTCCTGATGCCTCCTATGAGTTGTAAATGAAAAGATGATTTGCAAGGTGATGGCTTTTTTTTTAATGTAAGTGTACAATAATGCAGCCTGCAGGATTATCATCAGTCAGACTAAGATATCACAGATGGAGGATTTAATATCTTTCATCTGATATTCTGTGCCCTGATTAGTAATACTTTCTATACACAGAAAGCCTCCTGAAATGGTATTGTGCATTGTATATTACATCACAGATGTTTAATGAGTTTAAAAATAAAAAATAAAACGGAAGAATAAAATAATCTTAATGTTGAGCACTGTAATTTTGCCAGATTTATTTATCAGAATGAAGCCAATCAAACATCGATATTTCTAATCTTAGCTATTTCTAACTAAATTCGTATAATTTGTACAAGGAAAAGTATACGATATCATAAACTCTATGGAAGCATTTGTCTGCTTACCAGAAATTTGAAAGATATAGGTGAAATCAGAGATTACACATTTTTTTCGTGAAGTGTTTAAGCACCTCAATTTACATAAAAAAGCATTTAAGTAACAGCAACTGCTTGTCCCATATTGCTTCCTGGTGAGACACTAGTTTGGCAGCCAGACAAGGGTAAAAAAATTTGACTTATCAATATTGTACAAATTGCTCCACAAAATTGCTTATCCTCTGTGGGATTTGTAGTCTATGATATAGTACATGCAGCCTTGCAATTAGTGTGATAAATTTGCAAAGAAGCCAACAAAGCATAGCATTTAGTAAAAGCTTTGGATCAGACAGATCTGAGTATAAATCCTGGACACGGTGTGTGCATTAGTCTGCTAGGGCTTCCATAACAAAGTACCACGGTCTGGGCGTCTTAAACAACTTCAGGCCTCTCTCTTTGGCCTGTGGATGACTGTCTTCTTCCTTTGTCTTCCCTTTGTGAGTCTCTGTGTCCCGATCTCTTCTTCTTTTTTTTTTTTTTCTTTTTTTATCCCTTTAATTTTTTTTTTTTTTCCTTTGAACTCCTTGGTCAATTTGCACTGATCTCTTCTTGTAAGATCACCAGTCGTATTGGATTAGGGCTCACCCATATGACCTCATTTTCCCTCATTTTCCACTGTAAAGGCCCTATCTCCAAACACAGTCACATTCTGAGGTATCAGGGGTTAGGACCTCAACATACAAATTTGGGGAATGAGAGGGAGAGAATTCAGCTCATGATATCGTATTATAGCATTTATCACAGCAATCTGACTCTATTTTGAGTCTATTTTCTCTCTTACAGGATCCTAACCTTCTTGAAGACAGAGATACCCTCATATTGATCTTGTTATCCCCACAATGCCTATCCACTGTTTCTTGCCTATAACCGATATTTAATAAATACATAATTAAATTATCACTTTGACAATCCAGCTTTTCAAATGTCTGTATCTGAATTTCTAACAAAGGTAATTACTCATCCAGTATTAAATGCTATTAAAAGGAAAAACTTTACACAAGTTAAATTTAACAGAGTTTAGTTGAGCACAGAATGATCTGAGAATTGAGCAGCACTTGGAACCAGAACAGGTTCTAAGAACAACAGCCTGCGATGTGTTCAGTCAGCATTTACGGACAAAAAATGGAACCGAGGCACAGAGATAGCTTAATTGTGTACAGCTCGGTGTTTTGCCAAATTCGAATCAATTGGCTGCCCGTAATTGAAACTCAGCTACTTATGCCAAGACTGTACTCCCAAGTTAGGCTTTTAGTTAGTTTACTTACTAAGTTAGGTTACAGTTTGTTACATAAGGACTCAAGTACAGAGGCTTTCTCAGGTCAAAATTAGTTGAGATTAACAATCCCCCCTTTCTGGTCAACCTACCAATTTTGAGAAATTGTCCAAAACCTTGGGCATTGACACCGCTCCCTGTCCTCATCATAAATTGACTTATTTGGTGTCAGTATGGAATTCCAAAGTCGAGCTGTTACATCAGTTGAATAATTCTCTATGATCTTTCTGATCTAGTCAAAGCAAGTCAAAGTGAGCAGTCGATGGCTGGCTGCACACAAGCATTTAAGACTTGAGAGAAAAGGGAGCCCCCAGGGATGTATTGAGACAACTCTCAAGAGAAAGATATCACAAGACTGAAGTGCACTCCTGAACAGGAGCCCTTACAGACCAAACCCACCAAAACCAAGCAAATCAAAGTTTAGGCAAAATAGTTCAATAGTGTTTGAGTCTTACTGGTCATGGTCTTTGTTTTGAGGGATCAAAGTGGCAATGAAGAATCAGCCCTGACTTGAAATATTCATTGTTGTAGTTAGTCCTTTTCTGGTAACATTTCTAGTGGACAATATTAAAACTCTACTTTCCAGGTCTTCATTTGTAAAATATTTAGGGAAATTACAGTGATGAAAATTGTTATGCAAAGTGTAATGGTATTCACTCATTCATCTATCCAACATACATGCAGGATTTATTATGTGCTACTGTGGAACTACATAGACTGATGGAGCCTGGGAAATGATAAACACCCTAATGAAATACTTACACCAATAACGTTTGCTTGCAATTGTAGTAAGTGCCAGAAAGTGGCAGCATGCAGTGTTGTGGGGTCTTACAATGGGGTTATACCTAACCGGAAAGGGAAGGGAAAGATAAATCTAGGAAGTTTGGCTTTTCATAAAAGACCTCAAGCAAGAGGAGAAGCCACTAGTTAAAGAGAGGAGGGAAGATCGTTTCAAAGAGGGGACAATATGTGCAAAAGTCAAGCAGCAAAGCAGAGCTCGAACGTTACTGGGGGCAGAAAGAAAATGAGAGCAGTAGGAACAGGAAGAGTTGGGGAGTGGGCTGTGGAGGGCTCAAGAAGTCTTTTAACATAAGCCTTGTGAATGTTAAAACTTTCATCTTTATTCCAAGAAACATGGAAAGCCACAGCTGGGTTGAAGTGGGAACGTGCCAGAATTGGATTAGAGTTTCAAAAACACTAATCCACTTGAGGATTGAAAAAGACCAGAAGGGACACAGTAGGTCAGTTGCAAGGCAGTTGCAGTGATCCACAAAAGAAAAGATGGCAACTTGAAATTAGGTGAAGAGATTTTCAAGATACTGCAAACAATTTCGAAAAGACCAAAGGTGATATTAATATGCCATGTTTAAATGCCATTTTATGCATAGTTAAGCACATTTATATGCTTATTTCTCAAGTCAAGCCCCCTTAGCAGTGGAGAAAAATAAACATACAAGCTTGGTAGGAAGGTGAGGAGTTTAGAGGAAGAGAGAAGGATAAAAGGGAGTTTCAGTGCGAAGAGTCGCCCTTTCTCACATCACTTTTGAGTATTTTATCTTAAACAGTCATGCAAATGTTGAATTCCATGCCATAATACATTTACATTTATGCAAATAGAATTCCATAACACATTTGGTTTTAATATAAAATTATTTTATTTTTCTCCCCAAAATCTTTCAGTAAAATTCTTGCTGTTGGAAGATGTGCCACCTTTTCCTAAGAATTCTATGCCTCTAGATTGCTAGCTTTTTTTTTTCCCCTGGGACTCTTTGCTCTCCATTTTGAGAAGTCAAGGCTTACGTTGTCTCATTTGATCCTCAAGCCATCAAGCCACACCAAGGACAGCCATTGCTATTTTAGAGATGAGAAAGCTAAGGCTTAGAGTGACCATGAGAACTGCAAGGTTGCATTGCTGGACACGAATAGAGCTAGAATTTTTCAACCATTGTAAACACAACAAAGTTTTCATTTCCCAAGTCTTAATGGCAAGGCTGAATCAGAGGTTAGTTAATTTGTACCATAATATAGTATTGAGAAAATTAAAATGTAACAAAACTCAATTGAATTCAAGTTCTAAGTCCATACAGACTCTGAAGTATAAATAGGCATTGCCAAGAGAAAGCTGAGACGGTCTATTTCGAAATGTAATTATTATACAAAATCAATTGCAACTTTAATAGAAATCATACCTTATCATAGACAACTTAAGAATTACCTGCTGCTGTTTCAAGGTAAAACAGAAATAATAACACTATAACAAAATTTAAAAATACATCCTTGGGGATTGTCAGGGACTTTGATAATTCTTGACACAATTCTTTGTATTTCGTTCATTCCATAAAACTCCAATTAGTATAAATAGTGAGAGAGTCATGAAAGCCTTGTGTATCAATTGGAAATAAAAACTAAAATACAATTTTGCAAAATACACACCCAAGAGAACCAAATAATCGTAGTAGATGGAAGTAAGCTCTAAAACCCAGAGTTAAAAACTTGCTAACACTATCTTTGGCTGCAAAAAAAAAAAAAAAAAAAAAAAATCCAAGTTATTTGAATCACAATATTTTATATACAATACACATTTACATAAAAATAGCCATACATTCAGGTTTGTGGATTTGCTGACGTCACACATTGATTCTGAATAACTGGCATTGCAACTCATAGACATTTTGAGCTGTTGCTAGACACGAAAACTGAAGATGAATTCTCTTTCCATTTTCCTCCAATGTATTCTTCGAATTTGCACCTGACGCCTTGTCAGGCTCTTCTCCCAATCAGAATAGACTGAAATAAAACTGAGGTTTTACTAACTCTGAAATTTATGTCATTGAAAAATTGAAGTAAAAGCCACATTACTGATAGTGAGTATGCTTCCTTCAATTATATTCCACAACAAAGGACTAAGTAGAAACCATGTCAAGTTTGGATAAAAATAAAACAAAATAGAAAAACAAAACAGTAAATATAAACAAAAAGACAAGACAAGAAAAGAGATAGTTGCTGCATAAAAACAAAACCTCTACATTTCATTGCCCAGAAAAAAACAAAAACAGTTTCTAAAATCTGGTATTCGAGTTGTCTGAGAGCTAAGTTGACAATATTCGGTTTATATCATGTCTCAGAGGAAGAGAAATCATGAGTGGAGAAAATGAACAGTCATCGGAAACTGTGGCATTTTATGTGCTGGGAGAGTTTATAGAGCTTTTTGCCATTTCAGTAGAAAATTATTGCTCCATGTTCATACTTGGAAGTATTTACATGTTTTTTTTTAAGTAGTGCAGTAGTAGGTAATTGCCAGAGACAGAAACTCAGATATCAGGAAAGATGTTTCATTCTTAATAGCCTGTGAAATAAATGCTGGCTGCGGAGTATAACAACAGGGGTCCTGATAGTGGGTAGCTAAGAGCGTGGATTTTGGAGCTGGACTGGCTGGACTCAAATCCCAACTTTGCCTTTTAGTAGCTATCATCCATCAATCAAATCACTTCATTTTCAATGTCTGGATTTCTTCCTCTATAGAATGAGGATAATAATATGATCTACCTCCTTTAATTACTGTGAAGAATAAATGAGTCAAAGCAAACCTTCAAATATTGTGTAAAGTATTTTCAGAAATACAAAAGGATCTGCTATTATGACAGTAAATAAAAAACCAAGAAACAAAAACCAATTATAAATAAATGCACACACATTTAATTATTTTGTGCCGAGTCCTGTGCTTGGTGATTTCTGGCACATCAATTTGAATATTGCTTAAAATACTTCTGCCAAGTGCATATTAAATTACTTATTACTTACATATTAAAGGAGGAAAAAACATGGATGTCACATTTTTTTGTGGAGCCTTTAATGATTTTCCAGGACCAAGGTTGCTGCTTCTCCTGTGAGGTTCTACAGCACACACTGCTGCTCCTATCTTTTCAATTGTCATGCAGAACTCTAACGGCCTATTTGCTCATCTATCTTCCACAAAATACTGTAAATTCTGTGAAGGCAGGGCCTTTGTTTTGTTAACTCACATATCTTGAGTGCTTGGCATAGTGTCTATCATTAGTAGTAGGTCAATAAAAATACATTTGTTCAATATTCTACAAAATTCTCTGGAACAGCCTCTATAGATCGAGTGGCCCAAAACCTATATTTAATCATCCTCTTCACTACAGAAACTGAAAAACCCTGTCCTGTGTCCTCTCTCATAGCTACAGGTGACCATGGGACACAGTTCTAGCCAGTGATCCATGGAGGGAGGGATGGTGATAGAGGAAACGTTTGTTTTTCTTCTCGAAGAGAATAAAGCTTGCAAGTTCAATTCCTTTCTCTTTTCTTTCCATTTTATAGCAGCTGTGGGTCGTAGAGCTGTGGCAGTCATCCTAAGACCACAAAGTGATAACCACAGTGTTATGGACTGAAAATCCTCCACCCCATGCATAGGTTGAAGTCCTAACCCCTCAGAATGTGACTGTATTTGCAGACAGAATTTTCACAGAAGTCATTAAGTTACAATAAGGTCATCAGGCTCTAATCCAATAGGACCAGTGTCCTCTTAAGAAGAGGAGATTAGGACACACACAGGTGTGAGGATACAGGGAGGAGACAATTATCTATAAGCCAAGGAGAGAGGCTTCAGAATGAAACCCACCCTGCCAACACCTTGATGTTGGACTTCTACCCTCCAGAACAGGAGGAAATAAATTTCTGTTGTTTAAGCCACCCAGTCTGTGCAGTACTTTGTTATGGCAGCCCCAGCAAACTAATAAACACATGCGTCCAAGTCTACGTGCTAAGGATGATGACAACAGGGAGGGCCCCTATAAGCAAACCAACTCTAGTAACTGCTCATCTCCAAACTTATCATATGAGATAAATAACCCACATTTGTTTCAGCCATTTTAGATCAGAATTTCTGTTATTATAATTTCAGTTGCTACATAAAACACTCTTACTTTTTCTTTGATTCCCAAATGACTTTGGCCTGATTCAGAACATAGGCATAAGAGGTATCCTAGCAGCAAACCTAGATCAATATGCTACCTGTCTGTCCACATGAGTTAAAACCACCAGATTTGGGTCATAAAATTCAATTGGCAGCTATAAAAATCAGCATACGGATAATGATTAATTTAAAATAAAACTCACTAGTAGTATTTTTTTTTTTTTTGGAGCCTGTATGTTAAGTGACATTTTTTTTTTCTGAGAATATGATTAAATGGGGTCTTATCTGTAGATATTCTAATATTTCAAAATTTCTTGTGGCTTTTAATAAAGAGTGTATGTCTGTCATAAAAAAAAAACTAAGCAAGAACTTTCATAGACATACATGAAACTATAAGTGGCAGAGAAATAAGAAAGAAACTCTAACAGGGAAAAAGTGTAATATAGGTCAAAAAGAATTTGAAATTATAATGATGAGTAAGAAAGTCAAATATACCTAAATCCTATTAATTACTGCTGAAATGTTTAATAATTGTGTTCTATTGCATTGCAGGGATTTTTATCACCCTACTTACTACCCCAAACAATTAGGTCTTTCTTTCTTTTAGGTAGGAAATCCAGCTCCAAATTTCCTTCTCTCTTTGTCTATCTCTGATAATAGTTTTCTGAGCCTGGAAACAATTCCTGAGGCAGAGCTTCTGTGTGAACGCTGCCTTGAGAGAGGCAGTACAATACCAGGAAATCAAGAGTGAGGGTAAAAAGTGTCGCAGTCAAGAGGGTCGAGTAAGTTTAAAGTTGTGTTACTGAACTGCCCCAGGTCCACAGGAAATACAGCTGGCGGCTGAGTCTTGTAGAATGTCTGCAGAGAAGCTATATGATAGCTCTTGTCTTTCTTGGGTTGAAGATCATTTCGTGTGGTGTTTCCTCGCCCACTCTCCTGCATTTTGTTCGTTGGCCCCTCTAGGTAGCTTCTGGGGAACCCAGAGCTTTCATGCATCCAGCCGGGTTACATTGAGTCACATTAAAGAGCTATAGCTGCTTTATCTCATACCATGAGAGTGCAACAGAATTCACATGGAAGGCCCTCTGTCACTCTGGGGGTGGTGAGACACTTTGAAATGTTAGAAGAGGAGGAACTGCAAGGTGACCAGCGTGTAGTGTTAAGCCCATGAGAAGAGTGACAGCCATCTCCAGGGCTGCTCTGTGTGAGAATTAAGGCAAATGGCCAACTCCCTGGCCCAGAGTTGGGGTAGAGCTGGGTAGGTCTGGAAGGCTTATATAAACTGGCTTGAAGACAATTTACCTGTCTGTGAGCTTATTCTTTTCTTTTTGGCTAATTGTGTAATGTTATTATACTAATGTTTATTTGCTTAAGAACAAACAGAATCGTATTCTATGTATGCACTGTCTTTCTTACTATTTCCATATACGAAGTTAACATGAGTTATAACATTTGCTTTAATTTCATCACAAATTTATGCTTCGAAACACTTTTGAACAAGAGTTAATGAGAAAGCATAATTATCTGATCCATGTTTATATTCTCTTTCTTTCATTTTTATTTTTAGCTTCTTCGTGTCTTATTTTTCAGGATAAATGCTATTCTGCCTAACTCTTCTATGTTATTATAAGCCAAATATGCCATAAATAAACATGTTATACAAGGAGGAGAATTGTTTATTCATCTCTCTGAACCATTCAACTTCCTTCTGTGACAGGCAGCAGAGGAAAGCCAAATGAATACTGAGAAGCACTATGAATTCATCAGATGAAACACACATTAAAGCTGGATATTATAAACTAGAACTGTGTTAACATGTTGGTCATTAAAACTGCTTAATTAAATTTAATTGTGGTCTCTTTCACGTTATAGCAATTGCACACTAACCACATTGCCTTTCCTGTTCTAGAAAAGAAAGCCTTATTCCAAGAAAATCAACAGTTTAGACTTTCAAAGTTATGTATCTTTGAGATGAATTAGATCATCTCTTATAAGCAAGGGAAAAAAATAAGGAAAATCAGTATATTATTTGGTTGGTGCCAGCCTAAGGGTTGCTACATGGTATGAAGGTGCTTCTATAGACCACTCTGAGTTAGTTATCACACAAGTGCTGCTATTTCTATTTGTCAGTTTTGTGTGATTTTTCCACAGAACTAATGATACACTCAGGAATAGTCAGTTCGACCAGTGCAACAAGAGATATAGATTTGATGCTCAAGCAACAATGATCCACATTGACAAACTTAGTGAAGTGCTTTGCATTTCATTAGGGTCTAGTGGACATTGTTCACTGGAGAAATGTAAAAACAATTCACACGTGCAATGCCATGTGAAATGCATACAAATAAACAGCATTTTGTAATTTCAGAGAGGAGAAAGAACTATCTTCCTGCTGGGGATTTAAGAACGCATTATTTAAGGAAAGAAATATTAATTGGACTTGTGAAGACGATTAAGATTTGTTCAGGAAGAGAAAAAGTTAGTTCAGGTGGTGGAAACCCCTTGAGCTGTGACAGGACTTAAGAAGGAGAAAAAGTCTGGTTGATTTGACTGAAGGAAAAGATTCACAATAAGAAGCATGAAGAATTTTTTTTAATAAGCAATTGGAATAAAATCATTACATGCCAGGCAGAGACTAGAATTTTTGCAAGGAATAAGGAGCCGTTGGAGACATCGAGTAGTGAGTAAAAGGGAGGATATTGAATCAATGTCTGTATACTGTGCTCTTTAACCCCTTTGCAGGTCTATGCTGATTAACCGCAATTTCTCATGATCATGGTCAAAGCAAAGCCACAACGTGAACTGGAATCAACCTTTCCGTTGTCTCTAGTCTAGATAACAAACTTAGGACCGAAATGTGTTTGAAAGGAAATAGACCCTGGCAGCTATGTCCTGCCAGTATTCCCCGGTCTATGCAGGCCACAGTGAAGGGCGACACGTGCACACTGAGGGGCTGTCTAGCTCATTGGGAGCACGGCTGTGCTGAGGCTGTGTGCTTGCAGTAACCGTGAGTATGTCAACTCTTGCCTTCAGCTTGAGGGGCTATTTCTTCCATGAAATATCTGCTGCTACTCTTGCTTCCTTTGGGGGAAAAAAAAAAAAACATAATTGGTAATTATATTATTGCTCTGAGTAAGACAGAAGACACAAACATATCAGTATTTATTTCTCTACCATTCAAGTTGTTTTTATGTACCAGAAATATATCGATTTGTATGCAATGCAAATTACGCAGTTTCTTTAGCAGGACAGGTCATAAATGGAACATACTGGCTGCTGACAATGCGTAGTGGTTGCTTACAGTTCCATTTGTGGAAAAACGCACGCCTTCTCTCTGTGACAATTCCATTGATTTATTCATGAAGCACTTTATTTTTTTGTTTGTTTGTTTTAATTTTTTTTTATTGTTTATTGTTTATAGGGGTACAGATGTTTAGGTTACGTATGTTGCCCTTGCTCCCCCTTCCCCCCAAGTCCCAGTCCCAAGCGTGTCGATCTCTTGGAGGGTGCACGTTGCACCCTTTGTGTATCCATCCCATGAAGCACTTTAGTTTGAGTGTGAAAAGTTACAGACACACCCACCAGGATTTTGGAGCTCCTTTTGTCGTAGGTCAACTGTCGCAGTGTAAGATATAACTTGGCATAATGAGTCTTAGCCTAAGGGGGATTATAACTTGCCAAATACAGAGAAAGATAAATGTGGCTTTTCTGATGTTACTTTAGAGAGATTAATATGTAAAATTTCTCTAGCTCATTTAGATGTTTTATTATAAGCTTCTAACTTACCCATACATTTCCAGATGGACATATCTCTAGAATTAATAAACTTAAAGTATTTTAATAGAAACATATTTCATACTTTTCTTTCTAGGATATTTCTTAAAAAATTGTATCCCTTCAAAAATGAATGAAATGCCATTGATCCTACAGCAGGATGATCAGAAATATATTTACAAATAATTCCTTTTCATTAGTAAGCATTAGAAACAGTGTGTGGAATCTGGGATTTAAGATCTCTTGTCTAAATGTACTGAAATCTGCCTAAGTGTGTAGACCATGGTTTCTCAATCTTGGAATTATTGACATTTTGGGTCAAAAAATTCTTTGCTGTTTGTAGCTGTCTTGTGCATTGTAGAATGTTTAACAGCATCTCTGGCCTCTACTCTTCTGAAGACCCCTAAATGCTTCCAAATATTTCCAAATTGTCAAATTGCCCTTATTTGAGAACTGGAGTATACACCAATGCATTAGTTATCAAGAGCTATGTAACAAATTACCCCCAAAATTAGCTGATTAAAGTAAGACACATTTATTATCTCACAATTTCTGTGGATCAGAAATTTGGTATGGTATATATGGATCCTCTGCTTAAGAATCTCTCAAAAGACTGTTATCAAGTTGTGCATCAGAGTTGGGGGCTCATCTGAAGGTTCAGTTGGGGAAGGATCCACCTCTGACATCATCTGTTCATTGGCAGCATTCAGTTCCCAGGCAGCTATTCCTGGAGAAACTGCTAGCCTCAGTTCCCACCTGGTTTTTGGCTGCAGGCCACCCCTAGCTCCTTTCTACTTGGCCCTCACCTGCATGGAAGCTTTGTTCATCGAATTGTGCAAGCTGAGAAGGCAACACTGAGAATCTTCTAGCAAGACAGAAGCACACAATCTTTTGTAATAGAATCGTAGCAGTGACATCCTGTCAGTGTTTTTACATTCAATTTGTAAGAATCAAGTTACTCAAGGGAAGAGGCTTACCTTGGACCACTAGGAACTGGAAAGTATTTGGGGCCATCTTAGAGTCTGACTCCCACAGCAGAGTTGGAAAAACTTCACAGCTCACAAACCATGTCAGTATTATTCAGTCTTCTGCCTTTTGGAACAATCACGACTGTCCCCCATCCCATGATGAATAACTAGGAATGTAAACACTACGCGATTCAGACATAAAGATGATATGAAGAACTAAGCACCAAGCAGGTTTCAGATCTACAAGATTCAAGACCATCTACAAGATGATTTGGAATAGGGGTCATCCTACAGGGTGATGAAAAATGCTGGTTTTGAAGCAGCCTCAGACTCTTACTTTCACCTATAGTAAAATGAGGATAGATGAATTTAGCTAAGCCGAAATATATGTTTTTACGAAGAATTAGCATGTTTAAAGCATTCAGCCCACTCCTCTTTTCCTTTCAGCTAACGGAAGAAAATTAGCCTTAGTGGTTTGACTCAGATACGCAGAAGTCAGTACACAATTCTTTGTTAGGCCCCTTTGAATACATTTTTAAAATTGAAACTTTTTTTTACCACAACTTATAGTGAGAAGCATATTTTATATCATAACCCAGAACACATACACACACACGCACATACACAGAGATACACAACTGAAAGTAAGCATTTCACAAAATATTACCCACCCCCATCTGTTCTGATTATGTCCTATTTTAGTCTAGTCTAGTCTAGTCTTACATTCTGTTTTATCTTATTATATTTCGTTTTAAAAAGCAATGGTCAAAATCTACTAAATTATTAAATTGATTTCCTGTTCCACTAATTGATACTGACCCCTGTCGGGAAACCATTCACTTACTCAAAGTTGTTAGTCGGATGTCGCCCAAGTTCTCACAAGTAATTATGTCCACACGACTGAGTCGGAGTCTAGACAGGCATAGACTCCTTTTTCATGTTGCTGCCACTGTGGACACCTAAGCAAGACAGCTTTAAAAAGTGTAAGTCAAATAAAAGCTTTTTCTTCTACCATATCTTCATTTATTACGTATCAAATATTCAGCAGTAGCAATGCTAAGCCTCCCAGTATTATGATGTCCAAATGGACTTTTCATCCTTTTTTCTCTCCTTTTTGCCACTGAAGATGCAATTGTATTTTTGTTCATCCATTTAATTTCTGCTTCTTAATGATTCATATAAATAATGAGTATATTTCTGAGATATAAAATCCAGCAGAAATGAGGAAATCTTACTTATTCTCCTGTACAATTTTCTATAGAAGCTAAATTATATCCTGACAATAGATAAAATTTAGACTTTCTGCAAAATAAATCCAGCAAATAAGAAGAAATTTTATTTTTATTCAATCCATAGTGGTCCAAAAGATAACAGAATATATAGAGAAAGAATGGACAAGATTTCATTGAGTTAACTCACTGATGTGTCTAAGGAGTAATTCTTTTAAAAGAACATCTTTTTCCCAAAAGGTGACTAGAATTATTCTCTTCCCATCAAATTCCAGTACGCTACAGAGCAGTATACTTCCTGGATGTTTAGATGTTTACTAATTTGCAAGCCCAACAGCCTCTCCCTATTCTACCAGTGAGTTCTGCACTAGCCCGTCAACCACCTGGGTATTTCAGGTGAACAATAACACTTGTTAACATGTATAACTATATTTAGGGAAGTTTAGTGGACCTGGATGGCAGTGACGCTAACTGGCCCACTAAGTATATATACCTGAGACTGTGGCCTTATTAGCATCTTGAATGCCAGCCAGGGATCTATAAACAAGAAAGTCAAGCAGTTCAGCATTTTTTGTCTTTTGGATCACGTCAAAGGTTAGAATTATTTCTTAATGAAGATTTGTATACAACTGCTGACATATAAAAGTATAATTTTATACTTTTTTCCTGGAATGCTATGGGAAAGAAAAAAAAGACTAAAGTGTGTATTACATAGTTTTAGAACTCTTAGAAATTAGGAAATGTAGTGAAGAAATTTAGCCTTTTAGATTTTAATATTTTAATTAATTAGTGCACAGTGCGTAGCTCGAAGGCAGCGTGTTATAGTAAAAAAATATCAAGTCGTTGAATATGAAATGTCTGATTTCGAATCAAAAGATTATTATAGCTCAAACAAGAAGCAGTACAATTAATCAAAGTATGCACCTAAACTGTTGACAAGGTTTTGCCATCTTAACGGAAGCTTGCTTATGCCAGCATCAAAGAAGCCTGGAGCGTGAATGGTAATGAAATTGCAAAAGGTGTATAGCACAGCTTGTTGAGAAGTTATTATTTTTCCTTGCAAAAAGTGGTCCAGAGCCTGGAAGAAGTGGCAGTCAGTTGGTGCAAGGTCTGGTAAATACCGTGGATGACAGAGAGTTTCCAAGTCCAGCCTCTGTAGTTTGAGTTGCTCCTTTGTGTGACATGTGATCGAGCATTGTCTTGCAAGAGGATTGGCCTGTCTCTATTGACCAATCTCAGCAGCTTAATCGCAAGCACCCTCATCATTTTGTCCAATTGGTTGCAGTAGACATCCACTGTAATTGACTAACCAGGTTTCATGAAGCTGTAGTGAATAGTACCAGTGCCGGACCACCAAACAAGACGCCATTAACTTTTTTGGATGAATATCGGTTTTGGACTGTGTTTCCGCACTTCATCTTTATCCAACCTTTGTGCCCAACGCTTGCAATTGTCATAAAGTATCAAATCAATATTTCATCACATGTAACAATACAGTGTAGAAATGGTTCGCTTTTATGTTGCAACACAAAGAGAAGCAAGTTTCCAGATGATTTCTCTGCTGACGCTCGTTTAATTCATGTGGTCCCCATCTATCCAGCTTCTTTACCCTGCTGATTTGATTCAAATGGGCCAACATTGTTGGAACAGTAATGTCAAACCTTGCTGCTAATTCATGAATAGGTTGATATGGATTTGCTTCCACTACAGCTTTCAGCTCATCATTATCCTCCTTGGTCTCCGGTCACCCATGGAGTGTGAAAGTCTAGGTTCTCCATATGGCCTGTCTTGACACCATGGGAACTGGGGTCTCACTATCACCAGGCAAGGATGAAATCCCAGCTTCCCACTCTCTCTCCTCTGATACATTCTGACAAGGGGAACAGTGAGCTGCGGGGAGGAATGCCCATTGTAGGCAGGGGCTCTGCAAGTCTAAACTCCCCACTCAGCATTTGCTTACGGCATGGCTTTTTTCCATGGTGTTTGGCTCAGGGGAGTTACTGTTCAAAAGTTTTCTTTCTTACAGTTTGATTAGTTTCTAGTATGTTGACTAAAGTGAATAGACTGTTTTAAAATTATGTTTTGTTTGTTTGCTTTTTGGTATGTTCCTTTTAGTGTTTTCAAGTTGGTGGCATCTTCAGTTCCAAGTCCCAGATACACGAGGCAAAAAGAAAACCACGCAAACTTCCACTGTATCATTCCCTGGGCCCCAAGAGCTGTAGTGGGTCTGCAATCTTCTCTGCTTTTCAGAATTTCCTTGTTTGTTTTGTAAATAATGTCCACAGTCTTTAGCTGTACTGATCAGAAGCAACAAGGAGAAGTACATTTTCTATTTTGGTCCAGAATCAGAAGTCCCTAGCCTGGTTGATTTTGAAAGAATGCATACCTAATAATATTGTTTTAGTCAAAATTCATATAAATGTCTTTCAAGATGTAACAGTAATTAGTGGTTAGAATACTACTAAAAGTTGTTTAACTGCAATGCAAATAAAGAATAACACATAAGCATCCCTGGGCAAATCCAACATGCGAGGCTTCGCTCCTGCCCAAGACTAATGGCCTTTCTTCTCCTATCGCCATCAGCAATGTCAGAGCCCAGGGCTTTTGCAACCTTCTCATCACCATTATCGCTGTTATCAGCCCTTGGTAGAATGCAATAGCATGCAAGAGGTTTCTTCTCAGGTGCCCAAGGTAAAGAGCTAGTTCTAGATTGCCTACCCATGATAGCTAAGAGTAAAAGCATAAAGTGAATGCTGTTCAATCAAATGAGTTACAAAAAGTGTCCACTTTGAAAAGCCACTGTGTGGGACATACACACCTATAAATACTAAACATACATGCGTACTTGTGACACCCATAGTCTTACACACATATACACAAACTTGCAAACATAACTTTTAAGCACTTTGTTCTGATTAATTTATCTTTTCTCCGTAGAGTTTATTATTGTTCCTTATACTCACAATTCTAAGACAATTGATAGTTTTTAGTCAAGCAAATAGGTTGTAACATGTAATATACAATAATTAAAGTTTACTCTTCCATTCACATCTATTTATGCAGGAAATATTAATAGCAACTGCAGTCATGTGTAGCTCAATGATGGTGATATTTTCTGAGAAATGCATCATTAGGCGATTTCATCATTGTGTGACACTCGTAGAGTACTCACACACCCCTAGGTGGTACAGCCCACTACCACCAAGGCTATGTTGTACAGCTTAGACCACAGACCTGTACAGCATGTTACTGTACTGACTACTGTAGGCAGTTGTAACACAATGGTAAGTACTTGTATATCTAAACATATCTAAACATAGAAAAGATAGGGTAAAAATACGGTATTATAATCTTACAGGACCATTGTCTTATATGTGGTCATGCATGACTGTATATGGTGAGACACAGGAAATATAATGTTAATAAAACACTTTATTTGCCCTCCGAGCTTTAAGACTTTGAACTTCATTTGAAGAGACAAAGAAAATATTTAGGAAAGCTTTTCAAAGGGTATATCCAAGAAAATAATTTACAAGAGTAGCAGTCCCAGAAATCTGTATTCTCAATTTGACATTTCCTCAAGCCTTTTTCTAGAATCATTTATTCCTTTATTGCCTCCCACCCCCACCCCCCAGCTCATTCTCTCTTTCAAACACCTATTCACATGCCAAGTGTCAGGTGTAAAGGCTTGTTTTCAGAAAAAAAAACTCTTAGAGAAGGAATTGATTGAAAACTTTTGCCACAGTACCCGGATTGTTAAACTGTATATTTCAAATATATCCAATTAAAACTCTCTTTGAAAAAAACTTAGCTATTCCATTCAATCGTTCAATTCCCAGACTAATTAAAGATTTCAGGCTCAGTTCATAATGGATTAGCAAATTAAATGGTGTAATGCCTTGATAATGTTTGACCCATCCTAGATGGAGCCAGAAATAATGGCAGATACAGCACTGGCCATGGGAACACAGGCAGGGGTTGTCATGTAAGAGCACATACTCACCGGGCAGTCCTGCTGCCACCACCGTGATCCGGTGGGGAAAAGGAAGCTTAGGAATCAGAAAGTGATCACATCACAGTTGTGTGACTTTGAACAACGTACTTGACCTCCCGCAGCCTTTTCTCTCATCGCTCCAAATGGGGTTGTAGTGAATATTAAGTGCAATAGAATATATAATAATGCTTATTCCCTCCTTCTGCGACTATTGCCACCCCGGACTTCAAGGGAGAGCAGTGGACAGAGGGCATTCTCAGGAAGGATGAGGGACAAGAGCTGGAGGACAGGAGGCTCTCCCACCTCCATCACGAATGATAGCAAAGGCAGGACAGAGGACAGGGATAGTACTTTAGTGACTGTTGGAGTCACACAGTCCGGTATGTTTGACTAAGCAGGGGCAGGAATGGGGCTAGAACACAGCTGATAACCCAGCCTCCAGGTAAGGCTGTCAACGTGGAGTCTAATGAGGGAATTAAGAGTCTAGCCTCCAAAGAAAGACACATAGGTAGATGTAGACCACAATTGGGCTCTGGAATATTGTTATCCTAGCTTTTACTCTAAAGCTTATTTCAACCATAATCGCTGTCTCTACGCATTTCAAATGGGCTATGGAATATATTAATTATTTGCCATTCTTTCCCTTCCCATTGCAAAACAAAGTCTGTGATACTGAGAACACTCAAATATTTATGAAGCCTTTATTTGAAAATAACAATTGATACTTTGGTATTTTCTAATACAAAGTAAATGTATCCTAATTTATTTTAATTAGAGCAAATATCTGCCTAAGTACCATGGCTAGATTATTTTTAGTACTATAGTCTTGTAAATATATACTGTGGTGCTGAAATTTATTTCACGGGGTTATTCTAGACACGACTGAGATCAAATTTGTTAAAGGCTTTCAATATGTCGAAGAAGCCCATATTGTATAGTAGATATATAGCAATAGAAAAGAAGAAAATTTTCACCAATTCTGTCTTACAATTTCTTAATAATTTCTGGTAGTTGGGACAAGAAAGGGTAAAAAATAGCTTTTTAAATATCCTAAGATACAGCAGACTTTTCTAATACTTGGTAGAGATTTCTTTATATTGGGACATTTTGTGTGTATAGCAGTTTTCAGAAATCTAAGGCAAACACAAAGTTCAGAGATGTTACAAATCCCAGCATCTTTAAATGGTAAGACATGAGCTGATGGATTAAAGAGTGCTGATGTGATTATGTAATAATCAAATGTCTCAAGGTCGATTTGAATACCAATCAGATTGTTTCCAATGGGTTGGGCAGATTTAAGTGGTATCATTTAAGCAAATTTAGCATTACTTTTAAAATCATTCCTATGAGTAGTACCTAACCACCTTCAATCTGTCCTTTCTCTACTTAGTTGCTGTGGAATATTCTTTCAACCATAAAGCCCTTTTCACTTTTCCCAAGGCTCACATTTCATCTGATGCTTTTAAATACATTTGCTGCATTGCTTGAGAAGGCTAAATTTGCCATGTTAAACTTAATCCATATTTAAATACTTACACAAATAAAGTTATAAAAATGATTCATTTCATCATCTCGACATTTTTGACCAAACTCAGGAAGCTAAGGATAGATGGCACTGCAATGTTGAACAGCAATTAGCAATTAGGATCATTTTAAGTGGAAGAAAATCATAGTTAGAGTATCCTATTTCTTTAAAACAGTTTCCCCATTAAAGGAAGGAAGAAAAAAAAAAAAAAACCCCAAACCTGACATTGGCTAGTAAAAGTCATTAAAAGAAACTTAATACAATTGCAAATAGAGAAGATACTGCCAGAAAGAAAATGGCGTGACTAAGAGCCCTGTACCATAGTTAGCAGTGAAGAATGATAGCATTTGGCACAGTAAATCAAATTTCCTGTAATATCGGAATGTAGAGTTTTTTTCTCAAATATATTCTACCTCCTTTCATATCCATAATTGGTCATTACGAATGACCAAGCCAACATTTGAGGCATTGATGGAAAAGGCATTTTTTAAATTTTTTACATTATAAACATCAAGTATTGCCACATAATTTAGAAACTGTGTACTTCTTGGAACTTAATGAAGCTCATTAATTCCTCCAAACACAGTAGTTACTATCTAACACAATAGTAAAGAGTTTCATTTCCAAGCTACTAACTGAGCTAATGTAGTGGAAAGTGTATTTTATGAATTGATTCAAAGCAAAGCAATCCCTTTAGGTTCTCTCCAAGTTGGTACAGCACAAAGTGGTACCGCCCTATGAGTCACTTAGTCTTACTCTAGTTAAATATATACCAGGAGAAAAATAAAACCATGCAGCATCTTAGAATCTGGCCTTGAAATCAATTCCTGTTGAGAACAAAAATGTCTCCTTAATAAATATTTATAGGAAAGGATTTCAGATTATATGTTTAGCGTTGAATGGTGCATATTATTCTTATTAATGTTTCATAAACATTTGTACAAAAAAACAATATGCTTTACTTTGCTTCTAAGTAGTAAGTAGAATTATTGCAGCATCTGCTTCCAATGGTTGAGTGCACAAGCTATTCATGCCTTGTCGTAAATTCCGTGATGCATTAAGATGTCATTAAAGGTACCTTCTGTGGTTGTCTCCTAATTTACATACCTGTAAATCATCAGGTAGAAATCGAGTGAACTGGGGAATAATCTCCTATGCTCTTCCCTTCTGCCACAGACTGAGTGTCATTCATAGTCTTCATGCCAAGCTCCAGACATCTCAAATGCTTCATCTCTGACACTCTGCCTCAGACCAGTTGAAAATGTATTTAATAGACACAATTATTAATGGGTTTTAAATTATTCCTACAATAGTATAGAAACAAACTTAGAAAATAGGCTAGCAGATTATATATAAACTTTCAAATACCAGTTCAATTTACCATCTGTGTTGTAAAGAAAGGCTGCCCTTTCCAAAGAGCCGGCAAAAAGAGACAAATTTAAAGAAAACTGGGGGATTAACGGTATCTCTTTTTCTCTCAGTCCTGTTTTTAATGCCCTCACCATATGGTTCCTAGAACCACAGAATCTCGGCATTAGACAGGCTTAGAGCTCACCTGGTGCAACTTCACCCATTACAGGATTCCCATAGATTTCTGTCCATCTTGTCTGAACACTTGCAGTAATGGGAAGCCCACGATTTTGTAAGAAAGTCCATCCAATTTATCATTTGGACTAATTTGCTTTTCAATTCTAGAAGGAAAAACCTCATTTAACTTGTAATTCCTTGTCTCCTCCTATTTCACAATAACAACAGTGGTGATTTTTCTTCAGTTTGAGTGGCGAGACTGTGGTTTTCTTATGTTGCATGTCGATGCTTTCTTTAGGGACAGTGTTGCTACAATGTCATTCCTCTAATTTCTGTTACCTAACGCAGTTAGCCTAGAAGCTGCTATTAAAACCAACATCGTTTCAGCCTGCCTGGCTAAGTCACAATTGTAAGGACGCTGGAAAATTGACCAGGAAGAGTACATTTGCATTTTTAGTAGACTAGACTTCAAACATTCACACATTTTTTTCTATTGCAGTGAAAGATAGGAATTTTAACCATTTGACCACTGTGCTTTGATGATGTTTGGATGAGATTAAGATCCAACAGAAATCTAACATAAAATTTTATTACACCAATGGCATCGACAATGGATAAATATATATGGAATTTATAACCAAAACCCAGAAAAGAGAATGATGGGGAATGAGAAAGCAAGCATGAAGTCATCACTGAGCAATACATGAATCTGAGATGAACCATAATATCACCAGGTTAATTTAATTTGTTTCATTTTGAATTTCTTTCTTCCAACAGAGCTTATCCAATAAACAGAATACTTTTTATTTCTACGTCATCGTCTTTCCCTATGCTATGTGACTTATAGGCTGTAACGATTCCAACCACTAAAAGCTCAGAGATCACTTGTCATAGGTTTATATTAGAAGACAAACCTCTGAAGTTTTGCCTTAGAGAGGAAGACCCAGTTATCAAGCGACAGGCTATTATAAAAACACTGTGACTTACAGAAGAGACCTCAGCGTCTTGCTTTTTTTGTTGTTGTTTTTGTTCACAATAACATATATCAATTTTGCAACAGTGAGTCCTTGAACTGCTGTTGAAAAGGATATGGTGAGAAATGGGAATTTCTTGCAGTATCTAATCCTTGTTAAAAGCACTAAGTTTCCTTTCACTTTGTCACCCAGGAAAACACTGTAGTGTCCTGAGGAATAGAGGGAAGGGAGGAAGATGAATATGGGTAGAGAGATCAGCCATAGGAGAGCGGAGAAAGTTTTTCCCTTTGGAAAGCATATTAAAATATTGTACAATATTTTAATATATCATTCTGCAACATGTTTTCCTTTTGAGGCACCCGAGGGAATGCCAAGAAGCAGGTATCAGGAGAAAAATGCAGGCAGCAGAAACAAATCCAAGCATACCAGCATCTCTGACATTTTTCTCCTCTTCCATCTGTGAGATTTCTATGGGCACACTGGGTCTAGGAAACCAATTTTAAATGTCACTTTCATCGGAACACAATCATATTTTCTATCAAATGGGAAAGCAGATTCATTCTCAATAATAACACACATACAAGATTAAACCTGTGTTAAGTCAGCTTCTCAGATAGAATTAAGATCCTGTTAATGTCAGGGAAAACAAGCATACACTTCCCACATGCTATGATTTAGAAAGTAAATTTCCCTTGTCCCCTAATCAGTGATAATTATTTGGAAGTCTCTGAAATGAGTTTACACATATAGTACAAGGCTGAAAAGCTAATAATAATTAAAAAAAAAGTTCACATAGAGAGAAATCTCTCTTTTTTTCTTATTTCGAAGTCATATAATTTTATGCTTGGAGGATTTCACAGAACAAACATTAAAGATATTTGCAGATTACACCAGGCCATTGATTCAACCTCAGATTTACATAAATTTAAAGATAGAAAATATCTTTGAAACAACCCATCTTCTCCATAGTCATCAGAAAAGAAAATTGACACTTCCTGGCCTCTGTCTTGTCCACAAGCAACTGGACATTTGGTGGTAGAAATAGGACCAAAGCTCTTGGCTCCCAAATTCCACTTAGTGCTTTTTCCCTTACACAACATATTGAAAATTGCAGCAGTTTGCATTTTCCTGTTTGTAATTTCAACCATGTGAATTCTGAGTACCAGAAATTGCAATAATTCAACTTAATAATGATATATATTATGTTTTGCTTCCTACATATTATACACTTTACTAGGCAATTTGGATTCATTTAATCTGACTTATTCCAGAAAAATTTGATTGAAAACAACTTAAACCCTTTACACAAGCCTAGAAAATGAGTCACGAGTCTGAAATGTCTGAGGAGATTTTAGAGAGTCTAATTTCAGGAAATATAGGAGGTAGAAAATTCTAAGCTCCTGGTTCCATTTCTGTATTCTTCATTTCTATTTCTCTTTTAGAGAAATCTATTTTAGCCCATGCTATCTATCTTTCTTGCAAAGTTCTTCACTTCTTCTTTCCAGGAATTAGAGCTGCCAAGGGACTTGGAACAGCCCAACAGACCCATCAGCCTGCTGATAACTCCAAGGACCAAAACCAAATTCCTAAACAACCACATTCTTTTCCTCCTTTTCCTCTTCTCCTTCCTTTCTCTCTCTGTCTCTCTCTGTCTCTTTCATTTTTCAATTGATGAGTAAGAGAATCTGATTGTCTTCCTCCCTTTTGTTAACTACAATGAAGTTTTATGAAATTCAACTGATATCTGTCTTCTAAATACACACACACACACGCAGCCTGCCTAACAAAACAGTCAATTCTTTAAGGTCGTATCCCATGTTTTATGCTTCTTTTATATCCTGCAGAAGTTTGAGCATACAGTTGATGATGAATAAATAATATTCTGATTGATTGAACTGTCTGTGGTTGCCATGAATTTTCATGCAGTCTAAGACTATTTCCCCGAATAATACCCTCAAAGATTAACCACAGTTAATTGTCTTCAGTGTCTGAAGTCATTCAGAAGTATGTGACAAATTCCACTCTCTTTGCAGTTTAATGTATTCAGATGGGAAAGAACTTGAAAATTAGTTTCAAATGGTGTTAAAAATCATTCCCTTTGTATCCAGATGGTATTGCATAAAGAAAAAAAAAAAAACCATAGACCGGTAGTCCAATATTACTTCTTTCTCTAATAGCGTAACCACGGGGAAATTACTGAAACTCTCTGGTTTCAATTTCTTCATCAGGCACCCAAATCGTACAACGGTGGAAGGAGATAGAAGGAGGTGAACCGTCACAGGCAAGGAGCTTCCAAACTATGTTCTGTCCATTCTGAGGGTCTATGGAACTCATGATTTCGTAGAGAACCAAACTAGCTGCTTAGGCAGAAGCAGGGAAGATTCGGTAGGGTGCGACTTTCTTACTCCTTTCAAACTTGAACCAAGGAGCCCACTTTCTGTTGGCTGTTATCAGTTTTAGATATTGGAATTCTGTGATATGCTTTCCTTTGATAAGTTTTGCTGCCATTTTTTTTTTTTATCTAAACCACGGGATTCAATGATACTTCAACTCTAAAGCTGTATGTTTCTGAGACGTTTTTATTTATGGTCTTTAAGGAGTTGAAAGAGTAGTCTGCCTCTTTTCAGCTCTCACAGTCTCCAGCTTCTACAGAGTCTATGGCCCGCGTAGCAGTCAAGAGAAAGCCCACACCACAGAGCCTTTGCACGGGAGAGGCCTGAGCTGTCACTGCGGAGATGAAACCCCCTGATCAAAGGGACCTGGTGGCTTCCACTCACAGTCTCCTGGTGTCTGTCATCAAACGCAACCGTCATCAGACTCAACCTTTCTTGACTTTGTTTCTTTTATGGGAAAAACACCCACGAGCTGGAAAAAGAACACAGACAAAAGGCCCAAATACATATCAAGATATCCAGAATTACACATTTGAAATTGCAGCTTAAAGGGGACAAACATAACTCGGTAGACTTTTTAAAAATTGGTCTTACAAACAGTTTTCTTTCTCTCATCTGAAGGAAAATAGAGGTGGGAGGCAGGATGGTGGCGGAAATTGCCGACCGATTAGTATTTTATCTTGAATTGAGCATCAGTGAGATCTTTTTGCTGTGCCAAATATTGAATCAGACGCAGTTGCTCTCCAATGACCTGACTTTGTTGTTAGAGTATTTCCTGTTACTAGCCAAGTCTAATCCATTCTTACACCAAAAAACGACAAAGAATCCATGAGGAAGAGTAGTGTCTGGGGGACTCTGTCTTGGGAAGAATGATGTGTGGTTTTCCAGAGTTAGGTCTGTGTTTCTATGCACTAACCCGTGATCTCCTCTGCTGTGTGGGTCGTCCCTCCTTGCCACATTTTTCCTGGCAGAAATATCTAAGAACCTGTTCACGGACGAGTACTCTAGAAACCTATCCCTGATGCAAGTGTTTTCAATTTGACTTACAGCAGATGTTTTACTTAAGGGAAAATAGTTATTAAATCACAAATTTATATATATATACATAATATATATATAAATCTCCATGATGATTGACCTAGTAGATCACACAAAAAATGATTATATATATATACTCACCCCCCAAATATTTTCTGCATGTGCAAAATAAATCACTTCACCACCACTGTAGACATGAAAGTTGCCAACATGGCATGCAAAGGAAGTGCTCAGTGGAGCATTTCAGATTTCAGAATTACAGACACTCAACCAGTAAGTATAATGTACTTATTGCGACATCTAAAAAATTCCAAAATCTGAGACACTTCAGGTCCCAAGCATTTTGGATGAGGGATGTACAACTTGCACTGCTTAGTAATTGCTATGATCTTCTGGGCATTGTTCTGAGGACTTGGCATGTCCTAATGCATTGACTTCAAACCACAACCCCATTGAGTGGAAATTATCATTACCCTCTTTTAGAAATGGGGAAACCGATATTCAGAGACGTTAAGCAACTGCGTTGGGTCACAGCTATTAATGAGAAGACTCTGGATTTAAACACAGGCAGGAAGGCCCTAGACCTAATGCTTCTAACACTGCACATATTGCTTGGCAATGACCATGTAAAGGATTGTGCAATCGAATTTAGGCTCTGTAACAAACTGATTTTTTTTTAAAAATTATTTTAATTTATCAAATAATATATTTAAAATATATAATGTATTTATCAAATAATATTTTTAAAAAATTATTTTAATTTATCAAATGCAGCAGATATCACACTGATTTTCATTTACCTAATAACGTCTTATGAATAGCCTAAATATTTATCGCCTTCAGTAGTCAAAGTCAAGTATGTTTTGATGCAGAGAAGGAATAAGTACATATTTATACATTGGGCATCAACTTAAAGAGAATTTAAAAAAAAAAATATTCCACCAATATTCTTCCACATCATCCCAATTAGATGTTCAGGAGGAAGTATCTGATTGAACTATGACACAATTGATGTTAATGACAAATAATCACTCTTTTTATGGGCATTTGCATGTTCAAAGAGAAATTTGTCGGCCAAAGAAATGGAGTCTCTTTTCTAACAGATGCCTTTTCACTTGTAAAAGCGGTCTTAGAACCTCACCATACTTGCTTTTGAGTTAGAGAAAAAGTATTTTTACTTTCTTGAAATTGCCTTAGCACTCAAATTTAATATGGATTAATACTCAAATATAAATCTGAATCACTGTTAATTTTATAAAGATAGCTACCATAGAGACAAGTGATTTTTGCAGGTGTTCGTCTTCAGAACCAAATACAAATTACAGCACTAACATCTTTAGAGATTCACTTTTCATATACCTGAAGCGCTTCATTAGGCAACACTGTTTTGTTATAAACGTCTCATTGTTCTGTCTTGCAACCAGATGTGCTGAAGACAACTCTTTCACTCAAGGTAAACTATGTGAGAATGGAAAGGAAAGGAAAGCATTTCATCTTTTATTTAACTGGAATGTAAGCAACATGCTGGTCTATATAAAAATACCAAAGGGTGACTTGAGACTTTTTAAGGTTTCTATTTTCCTGAATACCACTGTTTTTTTGTTCTAAGAAAAAGAGAGAGAGGGAGAGAAATGAGTTTTTGTTTGGAATGTAATAGGATTCAGAAAATACACATGGCTAATTATATGTACACTAGACAGGGTTCTACTGGCCTGGAGGAAATATTTTGTTTCCTATATGAAGGTTCATTAAACTCATAGTACACAAAGATTTGAGAAAATAATGTAATAGTTTAATACGATAGGGTGGGAGAATAGGATAACTACACACAAATGGCAACTGTTCTAATGGAACATTTTTAACACATTAACTGCCATGTGAGTTGTATTTAACTCATGCTGGTTTTGAGCCCAGGGCCTCGTGAAGCATATACAACATGCAAGGAATGGCACAGAAAACAAAAAAAGATAACAACTTTTTCATTAAATTAGAAAAGATAATTTTGTTTTCAAAGTTTTTACTCTATTTTCATAATAAAACACCGTAGACCCAAGGAAAAAAATATTTTTTTTTTCCTAGTGTGACAGTCAATGTGTTAAAAGCTAGGCTTTATTTCGTTTGCTTTTCTCTTAGTCCACTTTTTGTTATTTATAACAGAATACCTAAACCTGAGTAATTTATAAAAAATAAAATTTATTTCTTCAAATTCTGGAGACTTGGAAGTCCAAGGTCAAGGATGTGCATGTGGTGAGAGCTTCTTGCTGGTGGGGACTCTCTGCAGAGTCCCCAGGTGGTACAGGGCATCACGCGGCAAGGCTGAGCAGCTGGGTCAGGATTCTGCCTCTTCTTATAAAGCCACTAATCCGACTACCATGAAAACCCATTAATCCTTTAACCCATTAATTCATGAATAGATTAATCCATTCATGAGGGCTCTGCCCTCATGACCCAATCACTATGTAAAGGCCCCATCTCTCAATACTGCCACAACAGGGATTAAATTTCAATATTTCAATACTAGTTTTGGAGAGGACAAGTACTCAAACCATAGCACTTAAAAATATATATACACACATATAAACATGTATGTAAGTTTTGTATATGCACATATAGAGAGCATTTTAAATATATATACATACATATGCATATATGAAACATATACAAAACTATTTCTAGTGGTATGAAAATATTTGTCTTTATTGCCCAGTTGTAATTGTAGCTATACGAGGAGCTGAGATTTGAGTGTGGTGCCTGGAATTTACTGGAAGAGGAGGCTTATCGACGGGGTATGGTCGCCCACCCAGAGACAGAATCAGACAAGACCAGGGTCTCAGGACATTGCTTACATGGTTGAATCATCAAATTCTCCAACGTGAACAGCTAATTTATAATTAGAAAAATAATCGAGAAATAATTTACAGGTAATACACATTAAAGAAGAGGTACAGTAGTGTAGGAGACCAGATATGTCACACCAAAATATACCTCTTTGGCATAAGGATGATTTTGAGCTAAAGGCAATTAATCGAGAAGTTGATACAATAAAAGCTCTCACCTGCCCCTATCTGCCTAAAAGCAGGACATAAATCTACGAAGATATTCCTCCTCACTTCTCTACCAGGAACGACAAAGGTTGATCTCTAAGCATAACTTTAGACTCTTGTCAGCCTGGAGATGGTGCTAGAAGATTCCACATGACAAATTCCCATTAATTTGCCTTCCCATAATTTGCTGCCCTAGAGACTCTCGTCAATCCCATTGAGTGACTTGTGATCCATATTTTGAATTCCATATCTGACGTTTCAAAAGTTTCCTTTGGAGTGGAGTCCATTGCTGGATAGCTAGTGCGATCCTTTGGGGGTGTCAAGAAAGCCTGCTTTTTCATATTTCCAGCATTTTTCTGCTGGTTCCTTCTCATCAGGAATTGCTTCCTTCAGCTCAGAACAGAGAGCTTTGCAATACACCCGTTCTCCTCTGCTGGGAGCTCTGTTGCTCAGTGTACAGAGGGAGAGGTTGGCTGCCTTTTGGCTCATGCCAGTAGGTACTACTGCAGTAGTTGCTGGCAATTTGGGTCAACTGAAACTCACACCCCTGGGAGAGTAATCAGTGTCGGTGGATGAGGTTAAGTAATCCTTGCTTTCCAGGCCCCTGGGTAGCATGCTTGATTCCTGCCCTGGAAGAACACTTCGGCAGGAGAGGGACAGATGTGCTGTGAGCCTGTAACACTGCTGCTCTGCCACATCTCGCTGTTGCTCTGTGGTTGTCACAGTCCAACCAGGTGCTGGGTGATGTTCATGTGGAGGGGTGTGGCTGGTCCCTAGGCCACGGCTGAGAGCTTGGGCAGAGCAAGGCAGGGCCCTCTCCATCATGGCAGCAGAGGCGGGCAGCTGCGGCCTGTTGCTGGTGCCTGAGTCCTGCAGCAGCAGCAACAGCAACAGCAGCAGCAAGACAGGCCCCCCTCGGCGGCAACAGCAGGAGCAGGTGGCCATGGGGGTTTGCCTTCGCTTGAGTTCCCTGATGGCAGCAGAAGCAGCTGTCGTGGGGCAGATCCCCTCAGCTGCAGCAGCAGCAGGGGTGGGTGGCCACAAGGGTTTGCTCTTGCCTGGGTCCCCCGGCAGCAGTGGCAGATCAGGGCCACTTGTCCCTGGGGTGTGTGTGTGTGAACACCCAGCCTCCCTGCTCCTGCCCCAGCCTGGAAGCAGCGCTAGGCAGGCAACTGAGGCAGCACTGGCTCCTGGGCAGACACGGTGCTCTGAGGCTGGTCTCCCTGAATGGCACCAGCTGCAGCGCTCAGCTCTTAGAAGCCCGTGGGACCCTACTGCACCCACTTTCTGGAGCCGTGTCCCTGCTCAGTCTCTAGGCAGCTCCCTGTGTTAGTCTGGAGCCCCGCAGGAGTGAAGTGGCCCCCTCAGAGCTCTGACTGCAAAGTCTGGTCAAAGGAGAAGTGTGGAGCTCCAGAAGTCTCTCACCTGCCCCTTCCACGTGTGCGGGCACCTCTCCCAGCTACTGACAATCCAGCCAAGCAGGTCCTCAGTTTACCTTTTTAAAAAAAGAAATTAATTTAGTTATTGGGAGGTAACAAGAACAAAACTTGGGTTGATAGACTGGTTAAAATAAACTGTAATCCAATTAGATAGAATATGCATCCATAGTTAAGTTTAGCTAATAGCATCACTAATCAGTTTTAAAATGAGATGCACTTAATTTTATCAATAAAAATCAAATTCTTTGCTCAATCATACAGATATCACTTCATAAGAACTTGAACATAGGTGTCAGGAAAGAAAGCGATTCTTTTAGATATCTAAATTTATGTTTCAATATTGAGAAAAATCAAATGCCTAGCAATCACTAAGGACGATAGTTGACGTTTTTTACAGGTTTTTATGTGATGGGCTCTAAGTTGTTTTTCCATGTATCAACTCACTTAATCCTCAAGTAAAACTTTAAGTTTGGTACTATAATTATCCTCCTTTTAGAGTAATGAAACTAGGCTGCAGAAAAGTCACTTGCTCAAAGATGGAAAGCAGCCCCATGAGGGAGTCACAGTCAGGAGTCTCAGAAGGACCAGAGTTCATTCTGCAACCATCGTGGGGCACAGCCCTGAAGGAACACCTGAAGGGTCTGTGGGCTGCTGGGTGCACATGCAAGGTGGAACTGCAAAGCCCTGCAAAAAGCATGTTGGGGGAAAGCAGGCCGACCTCACTGCCAAGCGAGAGCCAGAGCTCTTTATGCAGACTGATGACCATTCACTCCCTTGAGGGCAAGGTTACCCCATCCTTATACATTACCAGGCTAACCCCTGAATAATAGCTATCTGTAGGTTGCTACTGATCAAAAGAAACAAAATACATTAACAATTACATTACCAGAGATGCTTAACATAGCAAAATTCACACAGAGCAATGGCTATAATTTATTGAGCACTTATTTTATGCCATATGCTGTCCATTATTTATTTAGAAATTATTATCACCAATATTATTCCTAATTTCCTGATAAGTAAATAGAAGTTCAGAGATGTTTAATGGCTTGATTGCTTTCCAAAGTAAGAAAATGATATGAGCAAGATATGAACCCAAGATTTTCTGATTCTAATTCCAGACGCTCTTATTTCTGCGGTAAATTGCATCCCCAAAATACTGCTTTGGTATCCAATAATTGCCATGTTTATGCATTACTGTGGTTTATATAAATACCCATTTTTATCTACTGGATTCACGGTATAACTATTCAATTTCCCTAGGTCACTCTAATAATGTTTTTTCTATATCCCCACATTTCTTGTTTCTGACCAAAAGATACCATAGTATCCATATTATTATATATCATGAAAATATAAAAAAATACGGCTGAAAAACTGAACTCATAATCAGTTTTTTTCTTCTGTATAAAACCAAGTATAACATTTATATCATAGAATTTTCTCATGCAGGTAATCTGTGTTGTGAGAACATGGCCTTAATATATACACAACTCAATAATCATAGAGCACTTAGTAGTGTTATATTGGTATTTTACAACTATTTGCCTTTGTTTTCCTTATCTCCCTTTAGCATTCAATGGTAGCATTGATTATACTTCCTACCTCTTCTTTGAAATTTTGAAATATGCTTTGCGTAGATTCAGTAAACATTTATTATACAATATATAGTAAATGTAGCAACTGCAAGCCTTAATTGAAGCGCCCACATGTTCTACATGTAAACTTATACTTAGGATTTTAAGAATTCTGAAACAATGACACCACTTTTCAAAAATATCTGTGAGTCATCCCTGGAAAGCCTCCTCCTGATTTTCCTAAAACTATAATAAAAATGCTAGTGCATGCTGTGTGGTGAACTGAGTTAAATGAAGAGCTGTATCCGCTACATTGAAAAACACTTTCAGAGATACATTAAATGATATTTTGACCTGTTACACTAATGGAGAAAAGCATAGGCCTTCTTGATCATATATCTTACTTGAAGTGTATCTTAAGGTCTCTTTGCCATTGGCATCAACCAGCTGAAACATTAAGCTCTCTTGGCTCCTTTAGTGGAAAGATCCAGTTTGACCTAAGTCATTGAAGGTAAGAGTGAGTATGATTTAGGGGCTCTAATGCAACAGTTAATAGCTCTGCTAGAGTAGCACATTTTATATTCCCAGTGGATGCTTCCTGTTTCATTTACTTTAATTATCCAACATTTTAGGTACAGTTCTTTCCATCCAACTTCCCTGTTGTCTTAAAGTTAATTACTGCTCATAATCACAGTACTGGATCACTGAAGAAGAAGAAAGAAACCATTCTCTTAAGACATGTATGTTCCCTGCTGGTAGCAGAATTATTCCCTAAAGGATATTACTAGTACTTTGTCCATTTCAGCTACAATTGTCTCCAGAGACATGATTTCTATCACTTCCCCTAAAACATCATTTGACCCATTAATAATTTAATGGATTTTATGATTTTTTCCTTTTATACACAAACATACATTCCATTTTCTTAATTCCATCTCATTTTCACTAGATATGAGACATCCCATAATGACCTAAGTAATTTTCTCTCCATTTGCCAACTACATTCTTGACATAAGATGGTCACAAAAAATGCTGTAATTTTATCTATACCGCATAATATGAAAATTTTTTTCACCTATTTTATTGTAAAAATGGAAATGCATCTTAAGATATTTACCTTTCAAGAACACCAACATAGTTAAGTAACCTCTGAGAGAAAAATAAACAAAATGTTTTCTTGGATAATTATAATCTCCTAAAATTTTATTTTTAAAATTTGGTAATACATTCACTTGGTATAAAATTCAGAAGGTACCAGAAGTTATATAATCAAAATTAAAGTGTTTCTTCCACTTTGTCTCCAAGCAGCTCATCACCCAAACCAATTTCCCCATCAGTCTTCCGAAGATATTCTTTCTTATCTATTATCGACACAAGCAAAAAATGCACATATAAATACAATAAATTACTATATATAGTTAGAAATTATGAAACACAAATGGTAGCATGAGATAAAAATTAATTTGCAATTTCATTATGACATAATATATCATATTGATCTATGTTATTACTAATAGGGCTTGGCTACCTCATTCTTTTTAATGACTGGTAATGAACTTGTAGCACTACAAGTGGAAAGAAGTGGTCAAATGGTGAACTGATCTGAAGGTGGAACTGACAGGATTTTCTGGGTGTCAAGGATGACCCCAAGTTTCTTAGTCCAAAAAACTGGAAGGATAGAGTCACCTTAACCTAAGTGAAGAAGATTATAAACAGACTGAGTATTTGGGAGATGATCAAGTGCTTAGGTTTGAGCACGTTAACTTTAAGATACATATTATGTATTATAAATACATATGCTTATATATTTAAGGAACTTTACATCTAATTCTGTTTTATTCAGGGGATTTTTTTATCCATAATGGAGGTCAAGTTATATCAAACATTGGTTCTAAATCTATGGTGATGCTCGTATGAATTCTTGGTTATTTTAAACAGTTCCATTTAACCAGAAATTGGATTATCAGTTCTATATAATTAATATCCTGATTGTCTAGCAATTAAATAGAATTATTAAAAGTTAGCTTTTTTCCCTAGAGTTTCCATGTTGAAGATTAATATGTATATAGCAAAATGCTATATATCTGTAAACATTCAAGAAGGTTACAATGTTATATAATTCCAGAAACATCTTTCCTATTTTATTTTCTAGATGGTGCCTGGATTGGAACTCAGAGGGCTGATTTTAAATTTGTTTTTTTTTCTACATTACTATATGAGAGTTCAGAAGCACATAAGATGTAAATACTGATCAACAATGACCTCATAATTAAAAAGTAACCTAGTGATTAGTGTATCCCTGCCCAAACTATCTTTTGCTTGTAAGGCATAAAATTCTAAGTAGAGACGTTCTTGTTGATAACTACTGATAGCATTGCTTGGGTCACTTTCCCATCATATAAACTAACATTTTCAGATGGGTTTCTTCATCCTTCCTGGCTGCTGCTGTTTTGAGCATGGTCAAAGACTTCCATCATCATTGCCCTCCTCCTGCTAAGGACTTGGTCCCCTCAAACCAGCGCTCGATTCAACCAGAAAAGACTTTAGGCTCAGACATGTGTGGTCCACAATGGAATTGAACCAGAATCAACAGTGTTTGGTTAATCTGGTCAACCTGTCTCATCCAGACAAGGTTATTTTGGTGCAAATATGAATTTCCTCTGATTTGCAAAGTGAAATGCCAAGTTTTCCACTGTAAATTTATTTTGAATGAAAGATTCTGTATGCAATATTTATGGGATAATAAAAGTTTTGATTTAGGTAAAAGGATAAGAGGCTGAATAGATTAAACCAAAACTTTCTTTGTAAAACATTTCTTGTGTATATTTAAGATATACAACATGATGTTTTGATGTATATATAGATACTGAGATGGTTACTACAGTCAAGCAAATTAACATATCCACCATCTCACATAGTTATCCCTTTTTTGTGTATATGGCAGGTGCACCTATAATATACTCTTTAAACAAACATCCCAGATACATATTATTTGTATTTAAGAACTATGGTCTTCATGATGTACATTAGAGCTCTATTCTTGTTCATTGTAAACATCTGCTGCTTTGTATCCTGTGGCCAATATCTCCCCATTTCCTCCGTCCCTTCCACCCTTCCCCCTGCACACTTGTCCCTGGTAACCACTGTTTTATTTTCTATCTCTGTGTATTTGACATTCTTTTTTAGATTTCACGCGTAAGTGAGATCACGAGTTATTTTTCTTTCTGTATTGGCTTATTTCACTTAGCGCATTGTCTTCCCGGTTCATCCATGCTATGGCATGGATTGTATGTACGCTGTAAATAGGAATGTAGATTGGTGTGGCCGTGTGGAAAACAGTATGGAGGTCCCTAAAGAAATTAAAATTAAAATAATTAAAATTAAAATTAAATATAGAACTATCATATGACCCAGTATCGCCTCTTCTGGATATTATAGGGGGCAAAGGAAAATTTCCCCTTTACTCTCTGAAGTTTTACTGAAAAATTAACTCATGAAAGGCAGATTAATTGGAGAAAAGGCATTCAAATTTATTTAATGAGTAAAGTATTTATTTAACATAATAAATGTTCTGGAAGTCTTCAGAAGGAAGACCCAAAGATAGAGGGGAAATTGTCCATTGTTTATGTTCAATGTAATTTGCTTAGGTTCAACGGAGTATGGACGGCCATGTAGAAATATGTTTGTACAAAAAGGGTCTGATCTAGTGCTAATAGACTGAGCGGGGACACCCAGAAAGGCCTGTCTGTCTAGATTGTTCTTGGCCACACTGAGCATGCATTCCTTCCCCTGGGTATGAGGCAGGAACCCAGTCTGGAATGGAGGTCTTATGACCTTCCACCAAATAAGGTAGGTTAGATAATTTCTTTAGGGCCAGTTTTTACAAAGAAAGACAAGAGGGAAAGTTAAAGGAATACTTTTAGGTTGTATGGCTGGCTTTGGGGAAAAGAGGTTCTAGTTTCTACGACCTGACTTGGGGAAGAGGCATTCCATGGCTAACCTCAGGGGAGAATGGGGATGAGAGAGAGGAGGGCAGGAGAAGGTCAGAGAAAAACTTTTGCTTCTCAGGATGCTTTTGAGGCCTTCATTTTGGGGTACTGTTTTCTGAGTCCCAAAAGCATATGCCCAAAGGAAATGACATTACCATCTTGTAAAGATGTCCTCATTCCCATTTGCACTGCAGCATTATTCACGATAGCCAAGACATGGACACAACTGAGGTGTTTGTTGACAGACAAATGGATACAGAAACTGTGGGGTGTATATATATTTAAATGGGGTGTGGATGTATATTTTACATACATATATGTATATCCTATGGAATGAAATATCATTCAGCCTTAAAAAAGATTAAATCAAAACCTCGAAGCCCCATCAGCATGTATGTGTCAGGCAGATACCCAGTTTGAAATTAAGAAGGAAGATGAGCAGGAGATAACGGGGTGAAGGATGAATAAGAAGGAAGTGGAATTGGGAGGGGGAGGGAGGAGAAAATGGGGAAAGGGAAAGGAAAAGAAAGAGAAAGAAAAATGAATGGCACTCGATGATATAGAAAGTATATTTCATTGCATTTATAGAACGTACATTTTCTGTGTCTACCAGAATGAAAGAGGAAAATCTAGTGATAACACTGAAATTCTTTTTTCTCATAAACACAGTAGCCAATTTTATGGATTATAGATTTTAAGTTAGGCTTTGTCTTAATGCTTCATTTCCCAAGCCACCTTTAAGAACAAACTCTATGCTAAGATCAGTTCTATCCTCAGTTTTCTTAGTAGACCCATAAACAGTAATTCCAGGAAGGTAACAGTGATACAAAATATTTTTTTAAAAACTATTGAATGTTTTCCAAACCATTATTTTCAGGGATCCTCAGGTATATAATAAAAATGCATTTAATTTACTTCCTTTTTGTTTTTGCTTTGTTGTTGTTTAAAAAAATTTTAAACACGATGCCATAAATAATGGTACTTCTACAGTTCTAAAACTCTACTTAGAGAATTAGTTTTAGAGGTATATTCGAAAATTTGCCTACTAAGATCTTTTTTGCAAATAAAAAAGCTACCTATTTTATACTTTTCTAGTCTTCAGTCAGACAGGGGAGTCATATTAGACAGCCCCATAGTTAATTGTTAGGTAGTTTAGTCACCCAGCAAGTATCTAAGAAAAGTGAAAAGTCAATGTAAAGAATTAGGTAAATGCAGAAAAATGGAGCAATTTTGCTCTATTTATGCACACCAAAGCATAGCCCACAACTTAAGAGTGCAGCCTTTTGCTGATTAGGAACAGTTAGCAGAATGAAATGTGTCTAGCTATTTTTACTCCAAGCATGCCCTTCTAGAGAAGAATGGAAAACCCAAAAGTGGCTCTATTATGCTTTAAGCATGTTTTCTTTTCTATACGTTGACTTTCACGAATCACAATTTTAGCTGCTTGCTAACATTTTAAGCTAGAACCACACGTAAATCTTCTTCCTTAAATAGTGGACCCTGTACCCAAATTTCTTTCAGGACTTCAGAATCAATCCGAAGCATCAACCGTTTATGGAGCTGGCAGCCAATTTGGGTAGGGGCACTGACAGTATCTCTCCTCGGTATTCTGCACTTACCGTAACCGTATCACCCTTGTTGTCACTGTCTTACTCATTTCTAAATCTGGTCCCATTACACTCTGTATTTCTTGATGTTAGGCCTGCGCCCAGCACAGCGGAAGGCACGTATGAGGCGCCCAATACACGAGCTGAATGAACAGCCATGGCTATGAATGACCAATTGTCCTAGACACCACCTGCTGGCGAATTTCTCAGCACTGCTTCCTGGGTTCTCTATACCCTTTCTTGTTTTCACTCAGGCCTCTGGGGATTCCATTTATTCTTTCCTACTTCCCACCAACTGCTTCTCCAGAGGAAAAGGATAAGAAGAAGAAGGAAGGTGTAGGGGGAAATACCTTTTCCTATGCATTGTTAGGATCGTGGTGAAGCACCTATAACAAAAGATTAATAAGAGAAAAGCATGCACATTTACTTAATAAGCTTTCTGTGACATGGTAGCCTTCAGAAATAAAGACCCAAGGAGACAGGGAAGCCTGTGTATTTTTGTGCTAATGTCGACAAAGAAGTAGATAGCTGTAGAGAAGGGTGATTAGACAAAGGGGATCAGATATAACAGTAATAAACTAGAGGGAATGAGCAAAGCCTGTTTAGATTCTTCTCTGTGTCTCTGTGTCTTCAGAGACAAAGACATTTCTTTCCTTTGGGTATAGAGTGGGCACCTCTCCTCCCTTGGCCGGGGAGAAATGAAAAGAGAGAAAGGGGAAAGCATCTTCCTTTAGTTTTCCTCAAACCCTATTCGCTAAAAGATGGTCTATTTGTCAGGGTATTGTCATATATATATGTGTGTGTGTGTGTGGTCATATATATATGGTTCTGTTTCTCTGGAGAGAATACACACACACACACACACACACACACACACACATATATATTGATATATGGAGGGAGGGAGAGAGAGATTATGGGAATTGGCTCACATGATGATTGTGGCGGCCAAGAAGTCCCACAGTCTGTCTAAAACTGGAGAACCCAGAGAGCCGGTAGTGTAATTCAGCCTGAGTCCAAAGCCCAGGGAGAGGGGCGGACTGATGGTGCAAGTCTGGGTACAAGTCTGAAAGCCCAAGCAACAAGAGCATCCACGCCAGAGGGCAGGAAAAGATGGATGTTCCAGCTCTAGCAAATTCTCCCTTCCTCCACGTTTTTGTTCTGCTCAGGCCCTGGGTGGGTTGGATGGGTCCCACCCACACTGGTGAGCACAGATCCTCACTCAGTTTACCGATTCGAGTGCTAATCTCTCCCCAAACAGTCTCACAGACACACCCAGAACTAATGTTTTACCAACTCTCCGGGCCTTCATCAGCCCAGTCCAGTTGACAGCTAAAATGAACCATCACAGAGGATGTACATCAGTGTGCAGGTGACTTCAGAATTCTCTGTCTCAAATTCCAGGTTAGGGAGGCCTTGGATACTCAAAGACGTGCTGACTACACAGAGTCCAGTCAATTTCCCAGAGCAGCTAATCCAGAGCATGTGATCAAAGGTGGTCACCTATGAAGAAATTGATTATGCCTTTTATTAGGTTGACCTTTAAATCCTCTATGATCACCATTTTCTTTTTAATTGGCTCCTACATTGTCCTGTTTGAAGAAACTTTAAAAAATAAAACAGGCAATTTTTTGTGTGTACTGAAAAAAGACTGTGGAAACAAAGACTTTTTCATTAGAAATCACTTTCTTAGGACAATTATTACATGGCAATACTCATTACACAACACAATGCGGAGATAAATATTGGAAGAATAGAGAAACAAGCCTCTAATTAAAACCGTTAATCTTATTTTCAACATTTGAAAATGAATCACCAAAAATTTTGTTAGGTGTCCAGATTTCACAAATTTTTTATCTCCCTAAAGATTATTTAAATTCCAGACAAACATAACCATTTTTCCCCCTTTACAAAGTTTCTGATATTTTATGAGTTCTCATTCTTCCTTTGGGTACATGGAGAAAATTAGATAACTCCCACTGTAGAACAGAGATCAATCTGAATAATCATTATCCGACACTCTAGTTATTAACCAGGTGCTTTCCACACTCATGGCATCGAGGTCCCCAAGATATGTGGCAAGAGAGGGAGCCCAGCGCACAGCCCCTTTCCAAAGAGCTCCTGGGGAATTGACTATTATTTTTAGGTGTCTGGATTATGCCTGTTCTGACATTAGAAGCTTCTGAACACAGAACTGTTTAATAAGCTCAGTGATCTCTAAGAAACATTTGCCAGAAAGAAAACCTAAGAATCATGATTTCAAAGTGACTCAAACAGAGCTTTTTAGTACAAAGCGACTTTTCAATTAGAATGCCAGGAATCAGGCAGTGTGAAGATGTAAGGTAACAAGGACAGGCAGGTTGGGGCTGTCGATGGCTGGATGGGACCATGCCTCTCACGTTTCTTTCGGCTCCTTAAAGAAACCTGGGGAGCAGCAGCAGCAAATACCAATTCCTTGCATTTTCTCTCTTGTTTTGGTCTTGAGTGCTTTTATATAGCCTCATATTCCTTCGAGTCTACTGTGAAGCTGCTGTTAGTTTTAAAAAGCTTTTGTTTCCAAGAGGTAGCTTTTTACCACTCCTGCAACAAGAAAATAAAGTTACTGGATACGACAAGCTTGGGCCTGTTTCTAATCACGGGGAGATTAAACGAAGGAATCATTTGACAGTCTTTGTATGTTGGAAACATCAACTAATGACCTTTATTAAAAACAACCTAGGCCCTCAGGCAAGGAACCTAGACAACGCTGATTAAGAGAGAAGCCTGCTGCTTTTTTGCAGCTATATAAAATAGAAGGAATCTGTGTGTTAATGGGGAAGGATAGGGCAGAGAAAGAAATGTAAAAATGAATGAGCTCTCAAAGAGCAGGCTTGTTCCTTCCTTTGTGCTGCCTATTAGAAAATTAATTAGCAACTACGAAGGCTCAGAAATAATTTTGAGTTCATGTGCGGAACTAAGTTTTTGGAATGGATACATCTTTAAAAAAAAAAATTATCCACCAAATTCTGTGAACTTGGCTTGCATATCCTCTGGAAAATGTGCCGTTGTGTAAACACAGATACATCGAGCACAGGAGACTTAGGGGAGTCCTCACAAATTCCTGACTTCCGTGGTGAGTTTGGCCATTTATATAATAATGGTCTTCAGGGTCTCTCCTGTTAAGTGTTCTGTCTGCCTAAAACGGCGTCAGGGGCCTGCTCAACTGTTTCTCTTGGCAGGGTGTTTTTCACACCGACACCACCCACTGCTTGAAGAACTTCCTTGAGATTCCTATCCAAACTCTGTTTAACCACTGTTAGTTCCTTGGTCCCTGTCCTAGAGGTTTAATTAATGTAGCTGGTTCATATCCCCTTTGCATTTTAAGAGGACTTTAATATTTAGATTCATACTGGTCTCAACTATTGCAACTATGATGTTCACACACAGCGATGTTTTTTATAGTTGTATTAAAAACTTCCCTGAAAAATTGTGAAAAAGCATAGAAGTAAATGGAATAAAATTAAAATCACCCCCAAGCCAAATACTCCTTAAAAGTATCACTTTTAATTGTTGATTATGTTTCCAAAGAATCTGTCTTTCTAAAAAATATTGAGCTCATACTAGAGTAGAGAATTTGTTTATGATTCTTTTCATAGTATACTGTGAGAATTTCCCCATGATACTGAAAACATGATTTTTATTGGCAGTTCAATGCTGGACATGTGGAATGTGCTATTCCAATAGATATGCCAGATGGAAATAATCAGATCAAACAATTAGTTATTTCAAAACCAATCATTACATGATTAATAGCTAATTGTTAAATTCAGCCTCCTGGTTAATATATGCACTGGTTCTGAGAATTTGTAAATCATCATTTCTAAGCTGTTGTATAAAATTATTAATTTAACTAACTTATCACTTATTAAAATGCTTTCCATATGAAAAATAAGATATCACGTTAGATCGTTGTTAAAGGAAAAAATAATTAACTCTATCTTTATATGACCATTTTACTAATAACGTATTTGTTTGAGACTCTCCAGAGTTCAAAATGTTTAAAATGATTTTTCTCCCCCTTTATAAAGATGGAGTTGAGCTCAATGATCATATCTTTGGATTTATTTCATTCATTCCACAGATATTTCTTACCAGCGACTCTGCTAGGTGTTTCGGCAGAGACTGCGGAACAGTGACCAGCATCAGAAAGGGAAAACAGGAAAGAATGGTAAAGTTAAAGAGAGAAAGAAAGGGGAAAAGAGTGCAAAAACAGTGCTTTTGCTTTCTTTACCTGAAAATGAAATTTCCTTGACATTTAAAGTGACAGTTAAGCAAACTGACACTAACTCTACACGGCCCTATCCTCTACTGCATCCTTTAACAGGTCTAGAACCAAAACACCTTTCATAAATGCTGGGGCTAACTTTCTGTATGTGAGATTCTAAAAATTATTCCGTTTACTAAAAAGATTTCACTGATCAGTAGTACCTGTTTAGTTGATGGGATAAGATTAAATTCTATTCATTTAAAACTATCGTAAAGAACAGCATGCTATTTTATGCATAAACACAATACATCCCCCAAAGATTTTACTGCCTTCTCTTGTAAGATTTTGTTTTTGCTGTTGTTGGAGGTGGCGAGGGTGGTGGCAGCTTTGGTTTAATATTAATAGGGCATTATATTATATGAAGAACATAGTCCTGAACATGACACAGTTATTTCCCAGCTGAAACAAAGCCTTCTATAAATCTAACCAATTTTTAAAAGAAGAGAAAGTGCGGTAGATTCAAAATCTTACCCTCCAACTTACACAAAATATTCCCAGCGCATCAAGCTACAGGTTAACAGGAGAATAATGATTCTAGATGTCGAGGTCTGACCCAATCTATAACCACAAATGAGCATCCAGAATTTTAACATAAAATACTGAAATTATCCACAAAATATCATTGAGAAGAGTATGTATGGTCAGTTTAGGATTGTGTGCTCTAAATTTAGCAGTTCAAAACTTTTATTTATTTTAAGAATATGAAAAAAGTCAACATTTTCTGCATTAAAACTGTCAAATTTGCATTATTAATCTAGATTTCATTTACACACTGGATTATTTTTCTCCCCAAATAGACTTGCTTATTCTTTTTTATTGTCTATCTTTGTGAAATATATCACCAAACACCAGCGATCGGAGCCCCAAATCCAGTCATTCTAGGGGTTTACTTGTCTTTTAGCCACTGCACGCATTGGATAGCAAGGTCTTGCCGATCGGCCTCCTTACAACCTGCGAATCCACAGCTCCGCCATTGCTGCTCCGGATTCCTTCCAAATTGTCCCCTCTTCTCTGTGCTTCCCTCATGACTGTCCTCCGCAATTCGAGTCCACAAGCCATCCCTAAGATCAAGTTCAGTCTTGTCAACACACCACCTCTGAAACCACTCATTGTTTCTCAAGACCTTTTGACTAAAGTCCCAGCCTTTCAAGATGACATACGGGGCCCTGAGGAATGACACAGGGACCCTCAGAATTCTCCATCTTCCGTCATCTTCCTCCTGGCATAGCCCACCCTGTGCCATTGCTTTGTCAAACTGCTTATATTTCCTGTGTTTGTCAGGATTCCTCATTCCGGTCTGCCTCCTACCTGGCCATACCATGCGGCTGTGTCTCTTCTGTTTTTACTTGCTCTTTCTGGAAGTTCTTCACTGCTCTGACCAGTTAGAGAACATCTGGACATCTGTCAACACTCAACTGATAGTTTGCCACCTCAGTGAAGACTTTTCTAACCCTTCCCCACCCAAATAGAATTGAGAACTCCTAGACCTTTATGCAAAGTCAACTTTCTATATATTTTCATAATTTGCAACACTTTGGGGCACTAATTTATGTGTTATCACCCTTAACTAGATCATAAGCATCTAAAAAAAAGAATTTGTTTTTGCATCCTGAGTACCTAGAAACAGTGCTTTAAATGTCTACTCAAAGGTTGATGTTGAAATAATGAATACATGTTGTGATATAAGTTATTCCATTTACATAGCTTCACTTATTGCATATTTTATTTTTATTTGATTAAAAATCATAAAGTCATCACAATATACACAAACGTAGGAATAAAAATATTTGAAATAGTATGCATTGTGATTTTTTTCTTGAATATTCTCCCTTTTACTGCATCCCTCATTTCAAGCAGCTAGACTTTTTCTACTCAATACAGTACCTCATGAGAATGATGGAACAAGGCAGAAAGGAGATTTGTTCTGCCTATTATCTTCCACGAGCCTAGTTCATCAGTAAATGGAAAAATACTATGTATACAATGAATATGTAATTTTTATTTTATTTTAATTGTTTTAGAGATGGGGTCTTGCTCTGCCAGTCAGGCTGGAGTGCAGTGGCATCATCATAGCTCACTACAACCTCAAACTCCTGAGCTTAAGCAATCCTCCTGCCTCAACCTCATGACTACCTGGGACTACAGGCATGTGCCACCATGCTGGCGAAATTTCTGTGGAAATGGGGTCTTGCTATGTTGCCCAGGCTGATCTTGAATTCCTGGCCTCAAGTGATCTTTTTGCTTCAGTCTCCCAAAGTGCTGGGATTACAGGTGTGAGTACGATAAATATTTAAGAGGGGTAGACTGAAGAGGAGAATCTCTACTCTCATCTCAAATAGAAAATTTTGCTTTGGAAAAGAGGGGGATGTGCTGAGAACGGGGGATTAAAATGGGTGGTTCCCTTCTAGACAACAAGAGCCTGAGCCTTACTTCCTGAGCAGCACCAGAGAAGTAGAGAGAACAGGTAAGCTCTCAGCCTTCCAGGGGTTTCTGTGGCCTGGTTTTACATGGAAATCTCAGCATGACTGCTGTGCCTATGAACGTGGCATGGGAGTAAAGACAATAGAACCACTAGAGGTGACAGGAATAAGAAATGCCTAAGAGGCAACTTAGTGGTGTATAGATTGGTAAATGGTTCAGATGAAACGATGGATCTTGCCCATATGAAGAGAAAACGTTGAGGACCCAATGAATCCCTCCAATGCCTTGTACATAAGATTTCGCAAAACCTCATATCATCTTAGGAAAAAGGGAGCAGTTGGTTATATCTTGAATGAAATTATGTTTCTGCCATACTGGCAGAAATTTGTTTGAGTTATAGAAAATAAACAAGCTTCTTACAAAACAGAGATTCGATTACTACCTGCTACATAAGTTTTAGGTAGAGTATTCCCAGACAACTAATTTATTTATAGTCCATACTTTCTCCAGTTACTTTAACGACAATACTTTTCATTGAATATTGATTGCATCAGTCACTCGGGTGATTAAGTAGGTCATTCACATCGCCTTGATTGACAAGTTTTCAATCAGGCAACTTTTGCCAATTAAATATAAGTACACATGCCTCACTACCTGGGACTGTTATGTTTACTGGTTTCAACTTCAGTTAATTCTTAGTTTGATTTAAAATTCATCACATTTTAAGTAATTCGACATGTGATTTTACAAGAAAAATCTTTAGAAAATTCTACCACCTCCCTCTAGCCCAACTGAAGATGACTGATTTATACCTTTCTCAGGTATCTTGCTGCTTTATATCTTGTGTTGTAGAAATTTATGTGATTTTTCTATTTTGTGTCCTAGCCTGTAAGCTCCTGGAGGATCTATTTATTTTTGTGCATTAAATATTTTTGTTATCTCCCACAGAGTGTAGTGAACTGGTTTAAAGGCGGAGGTGCTCAGCAAATATTTATTGACCTAATGAAAAAAGAATAAGTCAAATTTTATATGTTCTTATTCTGAGTCCAAAATCACAAGTGCATATTAGAACTAAAACACATTACGATAGAAAGGACTCATGTCTATAGCCAAGGAAGATGTTAATTCAAAAATGGATTCCTTTTTAAATATTTGAAATCTAGATAGATATGTGTAATAATGAAATGTCCTGGTAAGATATAAATTCTCTTAAAAGTGACCTGTGCACCTTGTGTAATATTTTAAGACATTTGTGGGGCTTTTTGAAAGTTCACTATCACTTTGGAAAAATCTGCAACTAGCTTATTCATGCAGTGAGCTAGAAAATCCTCCCCGGGGCATGTTCTTCTTCGTGCGGATGGAGCCTGAGTAATGTTCCCTAAAGAGCGTCTTATACCATGAGGTAAGGCACTGCATTCCGTACCAGCTGCAATCTCCACATGGTTTTCTGCTCTAGTTTCAGAAAAACACATTGAAATAGACACATCTGAACATGATAAATGTCGGGATCACTGTGGCAGAGTCCTGTGCTCAGTAGGAAAAGATGCAGTCAGTCAGTCAGATGGAGAGTTTAAAAGGGCATCCTGGCCGCCGAAGCAATCCGAAAACCATCAAAAGTGATAAATCTAGTGATATTCTCAGGTCATGTTCCAACTTCACAGTTTGACTATAACCAAAGTTCAATTTGTGATCCAATTTCTCTCCTACACACTATCAGAGTATGCTTCCCTTCTTGGCAATATCACTTTTTGTTAACTGGAGTTCCACTCATCCACTCATACCAAACATTGAACTCCACTAGTTCTTTATTATTCATTGCCCAAAATGAAACTGTATTTATGTTGTATATAATATAAATGTCCGATACTGTCTTATTATAATTCTGTCCAATATTTATCATTAAACTGTGTGTGTGCCCCCTGCCACTCATATATATTAACAGCGTCTGCCTTGGATTAGATCTACCAGATGTCCCAAGTCAACTGATGAAATGTGACAAAATGAAAAATAGGTTTTGTGCTGTATCATCAATACCTAGCAATAGATTGCTATCTCCTAAAAATCTAATTTATTGACACTTTTCGTATTTTTTTGGAATCTACTCTGTCTGAGGCACTGTGTTAGGAACCGGAAATACATCTGACTGACTTACACTGAATAGCCCAAATGGAAAATTGCCCACTAGTAACTGGAATGAGAACATTCATAGTAAGCACGATGAGGTCTTCTGAGTTAAATGGCGGAAGGGTAGGAACGTCTGACTGACCCACATCACACTCCCATCGAAACACAACACAAAACAAAAGGTGATATGGAAAGATTTAACAACACTGGGAATTGGAACTTTTTTTTAAATCTGGCAAATACCAATAGAATGTTCACTATCCAAAGTTCTAATGAAGGCTGGAGGCAAAACAGCAGGTGTACTCAAAGGAAAACCATGATTTGTTTCTGTTCACTCAGCAGTGCTACAACCACCCGCAGCAGACCCAGGCGTTTCTGTGGCCATTTCCAGAGGGAAATACGTCACCTCCTTATACTACTGGACATAGTTGATAAAGCATTCAAAGCTGTTTTAACTTTTCTCCCTGCTTCAGACTTCTCTTCACACAGTAATTCTTTTTTACTTCAATTTCTAGAAACCTTTGTATTTGAAGGAGGAAAAAAAGATGTATGTTTGTGTTTTATGTCTGGCAATATCTATAAAAGACTGAGTCTTGCTGAGGCACAAGAACAATGCAATCTGGCCATTGTCATTTACCATTTATTATCCTGGGAAGAGAAGCTCTGTGAAGTCTTTCAGTTTCTCCAGAAATACATAATTTCTGGTTCAAAATTAGCAGTATCCATTGCTTCTACTTTTGAAGCACTGTGAGCCCTGAAACAACTAAAATAACAGAACAAAATCTCGGGAATTGTGGGTCAAAATATGAATCGCTGCTGTCTCTTTTTCAACTTGTTTTTCAAATTTTCTAAAATAAACTTGTGTTATCCTTGCAGTCTTGAAAAACTAAATGCTCTCCAAAATAATGCTGAGAACCGATTTAAACGAGGTCAGTCTTATGTTTTCAACAGATACTAGGGCAGCTGGGATCTTGCTCTGTTGGATTTGATTCAGAGATGATGTAGAATTTTGAGTTCCACACAAGAATTGCCATCTGAGTCAACAGATTTTGTGACCTTGCTTAGACTGTAGCTAGATAGGCCGGTACACCAAGTGCTTGGAATATCTGCCTTAGAGGAAACAGAATGAAGAAGGAAGAAACCAAACAATTTACCAGTACACAAAAAACTTCTTCTGGGACCCAGAAAAATAAGCAATAGAGTATTTTTTGATGATGATATCACGGATACGCTGTGAAAAATTTAAGTTCAAATTTTATCTAAAGGTTTACACGAAGCAAGAAAAATAAACTGTTATTCAGGTGGTTTGGTGCGAGGCTCAAATGGATTTATGTTCGAGTCTTATAGACAACAATAGCAGAGGGAAAAAAACAAATGATGATGATTATAATGAAAATACTAATACAAAAGCTTAGATGATTAGTAAGAAAAACAAAAACCATTTTATTTAAGTTTCAAAATTGCCCCAGCATTTTTGTTTTGGTATTGCTACTACAAATTGAGGGTGGTTTTCTACTTCTTTCTTGTTAGTTGACTTTGAATGGAAGTTCAATGCAATTGAAGGGCAACCTGTCTGCTTACCACTTGGTGTACTCTTTTCTTTCTGGGGGGTGGGAGCTAAACTATCTCCCTGTGAATCTTGAACTACTCAATTCTCAGAAATTAAAAACCAGCTTATATTCTCCAAGTGTAAGAATACTCTCTAAGTGTAGAGAAAAAGAAAAAAAAATATTTAAATTCTGTGTGTGCTCAATGAATCGCATCTCTTTTCCTGGAACAAAAACACCCAATATACCAAAGACTGTATTAATTTGCTTCTAGAGACTGAATAAACAATGTCACTGGACTTTGCAAAACCTTATTGTTTTGCAAGTCTTACTGACACCTGGTGGCTGAATCTCAATAGACTTTGCAATACCAAAGATGAGCTCTTTTTGCAAGGAAACATCTAGGATTTGCAACAGACTTGACACTGAGGGAACCCTAAACACTTAACTCCAGTCTAAGCAGAGTAAGAAATTCAAAGTCAAAGCAAAACTTTGCAATTTATTCATGTTCAATGACACTCATAGGTATTCATTTTCAAGTTTGCACACCTGGAAACTTCAAAATTGAGTTGTCAAGAACTCAATTCATCTGCTGGAAGTTACCATATGGAGAAAATCTGAGAGATTGGGGGCTGAAGCAAAGTCACCAAGAAGCCTTTACTGATCTTGAGTATATTTCGGTCCATCTCTCTCTACATACAAATGGACTATTAAAAGTACCTGTAATTCTTTTTTAAATTTCAGCATTATGTGATAGATGTCCATTTGTGGTCTAGTTATTATTTTTCTCCAGATAATAAACACCATAAAAATTACTTAAATTCACAGTTCAGAGAAACTGTACACATGGAATTAGTGAGAACTTCATGCTTTCTCATGGTTATAATTTTACCTAATGGTTCTCAAACTTTAGGTTGCTGAAGAACCACTGTATCCTTATTTTAAAATACACATCGACGGGTCATATCCCTAGAGCATCTGATTCTATAGGTCTAGGGTGGAGATCTGGAATATGTAAGTATATGTCCTATCCTTGGACTAGTTATTAGAAATTCCACTGGAATCCATCTCCCATCCTCTAATTTCATCTTGCCCTTCTCAGATTCTCAATATTCTGTCTCCATAATCCCCCAGTTTCTGATCTCTCATCTGCCTAACATCCATTTCTAAGTCTTCCAATAATATTATCCTGATTTTCTTTCAGTGAATCCCTCTGAAACCTCAGTCATGCTGAGTCAATGCAATTGAGAAAAGGCACACCCCATGCTTACCTGAAGGTTGGGCATGTGATCCCAGCCTGGGCAAGCAGGATATTCCATTTCTCTGCCCATAGAGATTGGTTCAAGAGTGGGTAGTTGATCTGGAAATGGGGGAGGTTTTATTACAAGAATTATTGAGAAAGAAACACTATCTCATTGGGATCGATTAGCTGGTAGAATATGACCTTGGAGATGGTATCGGCCATCTATAGCACTGGGTGTGAAAAACACACCCAACACATAAAAACAGAACTAAGAGATGGTAAAACAACTTCCCACAGGCACTGTTTGAGTATCTGTATCTTTCTGTGTCCAAAGTTAGAAGGACCATTGCCTTTTTCCATGACCTGTATCCGCAAACACCCTTTGCTGTGTTTCTGTCATTTGCAATGGTGGATTCTGTAGTTCTAGTGTCCTGGCACATGGGCAACCTCACCTTGAAGCTCCTGTGTTTTTCCTCTCCCATTTCTTGGACTTACCAGCCCAAGGGAAAATCAACCAGCCTATACCTAATTTATGATCCAGTTATTTGATCCTCCAAAGAAAAAAATATTTTCCATAGCCATAATATTGCCGTAGCCTTAATCTCCTCGTTATATTCAGAATGATGAAAAAACTATGATTTGGCTCCAACGCCAATTCATGCTATTGCCCCATTGCTCAAATACCCTGCAACCAACCCAGAATTTTTTTTTACTTCCTTATAAGTTCTTCTTTCATCAGAGTTTATTATTACTATCATTATTATTGTTGTTGTTATTATTTAATGCACTGTTAATTGTACCTAAATGCAAATCTCTTTTTTCCAGCATGGATAATTCCTAGGCACCCTTCAGACCACAGCTCAAATGCCCTTTAAGCAAGACCTATAATCATCCCTTGTAAAAGTTGCTCTCTCTGTTATGTTCCTCTCTGTCATTGCATTCTATTCTTTTCCTTCATTGCATTTTTCGCAGATTTCAACTACGGATTTATCCTGGTTTGCTTGTTTATTTTTATTCCAAGACAGCTAAAACTGTGTGTGTTTTGTTGAATGCCAATATTATGTACTCAAAAATCAGTATGTCGAATGTATTTTAGAAGTTTTGGGGTTTTTTATTTTTATTTTTTTAAAAAAGATAGTCCTGTACAACTCAGAAGAAGGATGAAATACATTATATTTTTTAACTTTTCCTCCAAAACAACATATTACCATTGAGTTCTACTATTTTCTGGCAAGTTAAGGTATATTATCTATTAATAGTGCAACACTGAAGACACTTCAAAGCATGAAGGTATTGTTCCTCACTGCAGTAAGAAAGCTCTTAATTTATCTCCAAAAGATAGGATTTTGCAATAGTTTTCTGCTAGGTGCTCAGTATACTATGCTTTGCTTACAGAAATATTGTTTCGTTTTGGGGGTTTTGTTTTTGTTTTTGTTTTCCTGGTAATGGGTACTAAAACTTATAACATGATGTTAGTTATCTATCAATTTAATGATATTATTTTTATTTCCTCTTTAACTATTAATGTAGTAAATTACAATATTGGATTTCCTGACATCAACTAATCTTTGAAGTCATAAGACCACTTCATGGATTTTCTTTTAATACAGTTTTAAGCTATATCTGCTAATACTTCATGTTGAATCTCATATCTATGCTCATATATGAAAATGTCCTAATTTTTTTTGCATTAATTTTGTTGTTTTTGTGCCAGGGTTTTGCTTACCTTGTAGAGTTAGCTGAAGGATTGTTAGGGACAGAAAAACAAAGGTGATGGAATGACAGGAGCAGAAAAACAAAAAGAAGGAAACAATAATTGTTAAAGAAAAACAATAAGAAGGAAATAGTTACAGAAAAATAACCAGGGAAAAGATTTAGTTCATTCTTAAAGAACGGGCTAATTAGACCATGAAACAGGGACGACTAATCAGAAAATAGAAAAACACCGTAAACGGTGACTGTCCCCATCACACGTCTAGGAGAAAGGAATGTCTGGAACATAATCTTTAAGTTATGTCCATACCTGGAAAAATCCAGACCCCAAAACCTGTGACATATGTCGTAAGTAATTATGACTGATCTTTACGTCAACATATGCTACTAGTATATAAAAGGAAAAACATAGAAGAAGACAGTGTCTTCTCTACTCACAAAGACAGACCCATTTCCCCTTTGGAAATGTACTTTTGTTTTGTACCCTTAAACTTTCCATACAATAAATTCTTTATGCATACTTGCTGAGTGTCTGTCACCTCTCTCCGTCGCGTGGGCCAAGGCTTGCGATTCCCCCAAACCAGGAGCCCAAGACCTGGGGAAACACTTCAAAGCCCAGGCATGGACAGGACCGTGATAGGATCTAGAAAATTTGAAATAAAATCAGAGTTATCGCTTCCTTGAAGAGTTAGTTGGTCACATTTAGTTTCCATGTGGCATTTTAATTGTATTTTACTTGTGTCTCTCCTTGACCAAATATTAATCAGGTTTATCAGCTCATACAGGCCCCGTCTTTGGGCATGTCCCCAAAGAACCCAACCCTAGCAAGAATTCTGCTAAATTAATTTAGCCAGAATCCCCCTACCCCAATATCAGATGACCCTTGATATCTGATTGGGTTCCTAGGGCTCCACCACCCGCCGAGTGACATCTGATCACCCTGGCCTGCCTTCAGCAAGAATCCAGTTAGGTCTGTTTTAGCTATAATTTCTCCTTATAGCTGATGTTTTCTCTTAATAATTTTCCATCCACTGACCCCCCTGCTCTGGTTATCAATTCCCACTTTTCCTTGTATTTGGAGTTGAGCCTAATCTCTCTCCCCTACAGCAAAATCCCAGAGGGGTAGGCCCCAGACCTATTGTGATGCTCCTGGAATAAAGCCTGCCTACTATTGTCACGCTCCTTGAATAAAGACTGCCTACTATTGCCACGAATAATTTTTTTAAAACTCCCACCCTGAACTGTAAATTTCGTCAGCTTAGGGACTGGTCCTGTACCTCTGTACATCTAATACTTAGCACTCGGTACATCTAATACTTAACGCACTTGCTGTGTAGCAGATATTCCATGAATGTATTACATGTTCGGTGAACTAACGAGGCAATACAATTGTAGAACTTTTGGATCTGACCAAACACAAATAATGAAGGGAAGAGGTTACTTTAAACTTAAAAAGTAAAAATCCAATCAAATTATCAAAGAAAATGTTAACGTTTGTTGTTGCACGAAGAGTTAAGTACAGATCCTGATGGTGGACTTCAAACTCAAAGTGGTTGGAAGCTTAGAGGTGGGCTATTACACACTGGCTCATATAGTGAATGGGGGAGTTGTTTAGCCTTTATACTGATTGGTTATTACACTGGGATTTCCAAATAGGAGGGGCTCAGTTAACAGTCACTATTTTTACCATTTTTGGAAAGCGACTTCTGATTACCACAGGCGTTTGCAAGAAATATCCTAAATTTAGTTTTGCTTACCTGTGCAAATCGAGCAAGGTAAAGTTTTGCTTACTTGGCCTGACCAGCTTTGTCTGGTTGGGGAATTCTCAGGGCTGGTTTTCATTTTATTTATTTTAACAATTCTCCAAAATTCATGTAAAATTTCTCCCTAATTATCCCTCTGCTTTGAGATAAATTCAACATATGGAAATATTTTTCTCATAACAATGTTGTTAGTTGGATGCTATTCTGTCAACTCTTACAGAATTTTTTTGTTTCTGTTTCAGCTAATTTGTCATGTTTATTACTCCAACTATTCAACAATATTCTGTGTAATTCAGACAGAAGAGAAGTCTTGTCTCAATTTAAACAGCAAGTTAGCCCACTGTACCATATAAGCAGTCAACCCCAGTCAATTGAAGTTCAATCATCACAACAAGGTGACAAAATCACTAACCTGATGAAAACAATGAGCCCTAGTAGAACATAATAATATTTCATGTCAAAGATTTAACAAAAGAAGTTATAACGTATTATACAAACAACAAGGTTTGAGTTCAAAGTTCAAATTCCGCAGCTTTCTGAACACCTCTTCAAATTGACTTTCATTCCGTTTTCACAAGTCTTGAATATCACACAGTAAAGCCATACATTAAACATTAAATGTTAATTTTGTCTTTTAACAAATGACAGGCTTCTGGAGGAAACATTGAGATAGAGAAGACAACTGAATTCCCAATACACATTTCTGAAATGTTTTCAAAAGCATGAAAATCTCTACCCATATTCTGCTCTTTCAAAGACAAAACTCAGATAGAGTGAGACTATAATGAATGTACATATATTTGTTACTCATGTTTTGGAGAAGAACTCAAGGTTTTTTTCCCCTCTATTATTAGCAACTGAAATGTTTAGCATACTCTTGAAAATAAAAAACATAGGAAAAGTACTTAATATTCAAAACATCTCCCTACAATATTCCACTATTCATTTTTCTTCTATTAAATATACTTAGCTCAGTTCTCCTTATAGACTGCTTAAGCTCTTTCATGGGACAGGCTATGAAATTTATATCCTTTAAACCCTTTAATACACTTAGCATAATGTCATTCACAATGTAAAACATTCTATAAATATATTTAAATTATCTTTTTAAAAATTATCAAAAATATACCAGTGTAAAACTATGACATTAAGAGATCAAATTAAATGGAAAGGTTAAAAGATATATTAGAACTTAACAAACCGTATTGGAAACATGATTGATGTATAAACTTTAAGTAATATATTACTCTCTCTATAATGTAAATGTTCCTCCTTGGCTTGGTCATGCAAGGCCAAATATCTCATTTATCATTGCCCAACATCTTTTTTTCCAAGCATTTAAATGTTTCTACAGTTGTTTTGTTTTGTTTTGTTTCTGGATTAGAAGTTCTTACAATTGGAATTGCTGATTAGAAAAATACAGGGAGTTCAAAGCTGAGGTTTGCATAGTTTTCCCAAATGTAAGAATTTTTCATGAGAAGTTAAGCTTTAAAATTAAAAAAGAAAAAAATTCTTGAGAAGGAAATTATAAATTCTATTGGCATGACAAATTTTAAGCAAATGGACACAATTCAGAAGTTTTGGAACCTTACAAAATCCTTAAATAGGTATTTTTCCGCCAATCTTTTTCTTTGGCGATTCAATCCATTTCATAGAAATTGAAGTCAAGGGAATTATTCATATATACTTAGTATTTTTGAAATATTGGGTTGACAAGCTTTCTCACTGTATTTCTCTACATCATAAAGTGCCCTAAGCAGTAGTAATTTCCCCCCTGGAATATATAAATTGCCTTATATAAACTCTGAGTATTGTTGCCGAGTTGGGCCTTAGGATTTCCTCTGGGGGCATTATAATAAGCTAAGCACCTATATTTGACTTAAAATTCATTGTCCAACCACATAAGCCTCCAGTATGCCAACTCCCATTATTTTGGGACTCTTTTGCCTAACCCTAGAAAAAATTTCAAAAAAATCATTTTAGATTTTTTCTACATGAGAGTGTAGGAAAAAAAAAGTAATATATTTTTCTTACCCATCCCAGTGTCATGGCTGAGGACCCTGTAACAAAAGACAGATTAAAAAGAGTGAAGTGTGCAAATTTACTTAAGTTTTACACAACACAGAGCCTTCAAAAATAAAGACCCAAAGAAACAGGGAAAATTGTGTATTTTATGGATAGTTGTGCAGAAGTGTAATTGGAGGTCAAAATGTATGATCTAGTGGTAATAAACTGGGGGGAAGATAGCCAAGTCTGTTTGGTTTGGTTCTTGACATCTCTGTGTCTTCATTCCTTTCCTCCAGGTACAGGGAATCCTCCTCTAGAATGAGGGTCTTGTAGCAGCCAAGGGAAAGCTTCCCTTTTGCCCTCTGAAGGTCTGCTGAAAAATCAACTCACAAAAGGCAGATGAATTAGCAAAAAAGCATACAAATTGATTAACGTGTACAGGGGAAAGAATCCAAATTGAGTATCCCCAAGGCACCAATGGGGTGCAGAAGCTTGTACACCATCTTGAGGTTACAGAAAGAATAGGGCTCAGAACTTAGCCAAAAAGCATGTTATGGTAATAAATCAGGTTGCAGGGGCAAGATAGGTGATCGGCGGGAGAGAAGAGGAGACTTGGGTAGCAAAGGTGGTCTTGTGACATGAAACCACACAGGTAGTAGCCCTCAGAGAGAACAGATGCTAGAAGTTTCTTTCAAACCTTTAAGTGTCACACTTGAGTTAATCTTTCCTAGATCCACACAAGGAAAGGCCTGGATGCATCCATGCAGATTTTCTACAGATGCAAATTTCCCCCCAAAAGACAGCTTTGCAGCACTACTTCTGTTTGCTGGATCTGGGACAGCCATCTCAAAATATGTCAAAGACATATATTTGGGGATAAATTATTTTGATTTCCTTCAGTCTTATGAACTATTTTATGTGACGGTCAGAAGATTCTTTTATGGCCTGCCTCAGGGGAGAACTTCAGCCACTTTCTCAAATATCAAAGTGCCATATTTGAGGTGTAGCATGTCCTGAACCCTGTCAAGAGCAAATTATTTCAGAAAAACATAGTCCTTATGAGATAAAGCAGGGACCTCTTTAAGGGGCCTTCTAGGTCCACAAGCATGGAAATAAAGAAGAATCTTGAGTCCCTTTAGGGGAAGTTCTGGGCATCTGGTTAGCCTTGAAAAGTGAATAGTAATATTTAATAATAATGGCATGCCAGGCAAGCCAGAGTCTCCAAGTGTTTTGGTTCCCTGTGGAAACTAAAAGACGGCATCTTAACATATGTTCTTGAGTTGTTTTCCAGAAATCTCCACCAGATGGAAAATGCTGATAAGGGGAAACTGGGGAATTGAACTCTGCTTACCCTTGTTTGTTTTAAATGTCTTTTAAGGGGCCTGGAGAGAGTCACACCTATCTTAACATTTCTTTCCACTAATCCAAGAATTCTTGCATCCACCTATAATCTGCAGGCCTCCACTTCAAGATAACCTACCTTTTGGGGCCAGGCCAATATGTAACCTCCATATACTGATTTATTATTTTGCCTGCCTGAAAAGTACCCCTACCATTAGGAATACTGACTTGTAAGCCATCATGGAGTTCAAGTCTTAAGTGTTAGCTGCTCATTCTCTTTGCATGGTGTCAGCATGCCATAAAAATGCCTCTGTCTCCCACTCCAACTCTTGACTTCAGTGTCTGACTTTGCTGTGCCAGGAGAGCAGACACCAGTTGGGTCCTGTTGTCCTTGCAGACAGAGAAGTGCATGCCACACGGAATGGACCACGTTTCTGTAAATATGAGTTAATTTATTGAATGACTATTATGTGTCAGGCCAGGAACTGGTGAGAAACTAAGTGGTGAATAATTAACTGGGTGCTGAAAGAAGTAAGATGAATGTTTTGTTGAGGGACAGAAGAGAAAAGTGTCTACGGAGGCCCAAGACGTACATTGCTATTCAGTTACTCATGACTCTTCCCTCCAAGCAGGAGTATACTGAGTGAGGCTGGAAAACCAGGAGTAGCTAAGTGTCCGTTATTATAATTATATTGATTGCCCACAAGTATGCACTCCTACAGGGAGGGAGGATTGAGTTAATTTGCCTATAATTTATTCAACAGTAAAGAGTAGGGAAAATGCACTAAGAAGGGGAAAGGAATAAGAATAACTTTCAGAGTGCTGGTTGAAGTATTTAAATTTGTATTCCTCTGTAGATCTAGAAAATGGTATTTTGTAGAAAGTGCCCAAGCTTACCAAAGTCAGGCACTCAGAACTGGACTTAGGAGCACATGTTTGTTTTCTGAGTCCCTGGTTAAGTGTCATGAAGGAGAAACACCAATTGCCATGTTTATTTCTTCTTCTAAGCCGCAATGCCCACATTCAGTAGGGGCCCAATAAATATTTGTTGAACAAATAAATAGATGCATTAAAACCCAGTTTATGAGCTGCATCATTTCCTTATTTGGATTAAGAAAAAAAGAGAAGGAAAATGCTTAAAAATGTTGATACGAACTGAAAATTAATATTTTTAAAACCACTTCTTAGCTAGCAAGCTAAATTTTTAGCTGGATCAAAGCTAAGTAATAAAACCAACTGGTGCAAACAGGTTTAGCAATGCAAGTGTAGGCAGCATAATTGTGTGAAGAGCACCAGTACGATTCTCTCCCTTTTTCTTACACGTAGGAAAACATCAAATTACATTCTGGCGCGCACGGGATAATGGGAGAACGGGGTGGCCAAAGAACGCGGCATTCACTGCTGAATTTGAGCAGTATGATAAAACCTCATCCAACTTAATAAGTCCCAGAGCAGCACATGTCCCAATATTGAAAATGAAACATTAGTTATAAAGCGTTATCATGCCAGGGAGTTTTGTTAAGATGAGATTTTAAGAATCTTCGAGTAGCCGATATTTAAAGAAATAACAGCATTATGATTGGGATACGCTTAATTCAGTTAAGTACGTGCTCTCCAGACTAGTGAATTACTTTTTGAGAGAGAGGCACAGTACATCTGGATGGTAAAGTAGAATTAATTAACTCAGTGTCACAGTACACAGAGATTTTGAAACACGAAAAGCACAATGTCACCTGAGCGTGGGCCAGAAACTGGGGTTTCCAGACGTAGATCTAGATGATAGCTGTAATTCATGTCATTTTATGACATTTCATGGAACATTTGGTCATTATGACATTTATGATACAATGAAATAGGCCATAAAATGCTGTAAATTGTTGGGAACAAAAGACATTCATATTTGTGATGGACATTTTAGCTTCAATCAAAGTGTTAGTAGGCTAAATCAAAACTCAACTTAGGATCGAATATTAAAGTTTTAATTTAGGTTTCTTTCATTTTTCCTCCTCTCTCCCTCCCTCCACTTCTCTCTCTCTTTCTCTCTGCCTACTTTGTTCTTTCTTTCTATTAAATCAGATGTGCAGGACTGCAAGTTTAAAAAGAGATTCTTTTTTCATATTTTCTATTTCGGTGTTTCTAAGAGAGTAGAAAAAATTATGAATCTATGAATGAGAGTAGCAAATTCATAAACTACAGAATGTATGATTTTCAGTTTATTTGCTTATCTGGTGCTTTCGATAAAATGTGGAACATACAAAATTTCTAATAGCAAATGGTGACTGTGCTTTTCCTAATATTCCTGGTAATATTATTTCCTGAAAGCTTTTTTTAGCACCTAATGTCAGATTTTTTAAATGTCAAAATTGACCTTATTGAATTATGCATGGAAATGAATACTACAGTGTTTTTTCCAGGAAATAGATTTAAAAGGCATTTGTGTTCATCTTCGGAAGTGAAAGACAAATAAGAGTATTTTACTAACAAAGCTTGCCTATTCTTTTAGATTTTGTAACTTCTTTGGTTTAGTATTTAAAAAGTCACCAGAATATCATTTGAATATTAAAGTTTGATACTATATACATTATCAAACTATACCAAAAATGTAATCAGTCACAATGCTCAAATAAATGTAATGGTAAAAGGTCCAGCTACAAGAATATATGTTGGCAAATAAGAGTATTGAGTATTGCTATTATTACCAAGCATACAATATCCTAAGCTCTCAATTTTATGGTTGGTACACAAATAAAAGTTAGTTCCCTCACAAAATGCATATTAACTGTACTACTAACAAATTATTATCTACTGACAAACTCACCTTTTACCATAGGGATGAAAGATATGTATTTAACATACTTCAAGTATTAAAAAGAAAAAGATGTATAAATATTCTTTTAAAAATGTTTCCCAACATTATTTTGTATGGTTTAGAAAAATACAGTATTACATAAATAAATTCGAGAACATGAATATAGTATTAATGCATAAAACAACTATAATAATAGAATTACTTCTATTTTTCAATATATTTGAACAATGCTGTTTTATTCAGCATTTCTCGTTTAATCCTCAAAACAAATTTTCAATGTAGATATTATTATGTCATGAGGAAATACAAATTAATCTAAGTTTACAAGGACGGTCTCTCCCTTTCAGGCAATGTCACCCTGAGTGGGACTATATCCCTCATAAATACCCTCAGATTCAGATTTACCAAACATTGTTTGACGAGCTTCATATTCCAGGCTTTCTCCTAAATTCCAGTAAGTACAACAGATCATTTTATGCCTTGAGAAAACTCCAATAAGGATTCCATTACCCCATTTTACAGGTGGTGAAGCAGCCTTGAAAGTCTTGATCAAGGTCGTGCGGACATTAAGTTTCAGGCCAAGGCTCTAAGTCAACGTCTTCATTTTCTTTCTTCATAATTATTTGTATACTCTTATGACTTCTATTAGGTTTATAGTCCTTGAAGAGAGTGGTCATAGCTCATAAATACGTTAAATTCAATTCCGTATTCCTGATACAAGAACTAAGTAAACATATGTTTTATTGTTGATGGTTCAGCCAAATGGCCCTAACATTCTAGCAAATTAAATTGAAGTCAGCATCAGGCCAAAGCTCAAAGAAGAGAGCATCAAAATTCATATGGCATTTGGTCATGTTTCTATAAGGGCCAAAGTATTGCTCTCTAAATTATAACTCCTAAAACTGCCAGGGTAAAAAGAGTGGCTGGAGGACAGAAGGGGGAGGAAATTATTTCCAAAGCCTAGACCTTCTGGTCATCTTCGTGGCCACAATTCTTAAAAGATCACCAGTTTGTCATTGCTAAGAGAAGGAAATCAATGCATACTTCTATTACTTTCTGTTGTTCTAGTCCAACATAGCCCAGATTGGGTTTTCCAAGGGACTTGGAGGAGAAGGAAAAGAAACAAAGAATGAAATAAGGGAGGTGACCCTGAGCCTGAGGGGTTGTGAAATATTCTCTGACCTATATAAATCAACTGATCGACTGAGTGATAGCAAAAACAGAAGCATTTTCTGGTTCAAGTCTCATTAATTAAATTAAAAAGTGCAATTCCATTAATTAATTTAGTCTACAGTAACCACAGGGCATTCTCAGCATTTTTGCATCTAATTTCTGTTGTAGACAGAATTTCGGTCTGATTTTCTCCAGGTACCATTGTGTACCACGATTGCTGTTTTTATTCTAGGCAAATGTTGTACTTATTACAAATAGCCACTACAAGTATATCTTTTTTCACCAATATTGTATTTATTCCTTTATCACTAAGAAAAATTGATGTATTTGTCAAAATCCATGCTCAATACTGTTGATAAATTTTCATCTTATCTCAAAATTATGTTTCTCAAAATGTTATCATTCAGCTTCTAAAACCAGACAGCTAGAGTCATTCTCCTTTCTTTATCACCTGAGCTTTAATTTAGTCAGCAAGTTCAACTGAGTGTACCTCCTAGAGATTAGTCTTTTTCTCTACCCAGACATCTTTATCCTATTGCCTGGGTTACTATAATTGCTTCATAACCTACCCCTTTTCCCCTAATCAATTAGTGACATTGTACCCATTGCTACGGAATATCAACTCATTCTCCTCCTTAACATTTCTGCAGAGGTTGACCATTGCCTCGCAGAATAAAATCCCAATTCCTAGTTAGGATGCCCTTCAAAATTTTCCCCAGGCCTAATTAACCATAAGAGTTTTTGTTTGTTTTTTAACTTGGGTCCACAGATAACCTCAGAAAAGTAGCAAATGTTATATTTATGCGCCATTTTCCTCTGGGAAAAGCATCATTTTTCATGAACTATTTAAATGGGTGCTCAGACTCCCCCAAATTTAAGGTCTATTGTTCTACAATTTCATTTCCAACTTGCCTCCAGAGCTCAATAACTCGGCATGTTTTCCCATAATGTTCCAGCTTCCAGGAATGTCTTTATCCTCTTCCTTTACGTTTTAACTATCCCTTCCCCCATTTAAAAAAATCCACAGAACACTATGACTTCTTAAGGACTATGCAATATTCATCCACAGTTCAGGTACCTCTTGCTTCTTTTAAACTCTTGCCCCCACCTCAATAGATATAACAACTTTTCCTTTGAGCTACTACTGTATTTCCCGGTAGGCTGTTTCTAAAACGGTTCCCAACGATGCCTGGTTCCTAGTATCCATGCCCTCGTGTAATCTCCTCCCTTTGAGTGTGAACTGAACTTAGTTGTCTACATCTAACACACAGAATACAGCCAAAGTGATGGAATGTCGCATTCAACATCAGGTTACGGGAAGATTCTAGCTCCCATCTTGCTTACCCTCTCTTGCTCTCTCATTTGCTCCCTCCGATGAAGGAAGTTGCCATTTGTGAAATGCTCTACAGAGAGGCACACGAGGGAAAGAACTAAGTTAGGCCTCTGGCCAGCAGCTCAGTTCATGGGGAACTGGTTCCGTCATCTCACCACCCCAGAAGAACTGAATTCTGTCAACAACCACACAAGGGAGCCAGAAGATGGCGTCACCTCCAGTGGAGCCAGGAGATGACTACGCCTCCCGCAGATGCTGATTGTGGTCCCTGAAGGACAGAGTGAAAGGTCCCAGCAAAGCCATTTCCAAACTTCTGACTCACAGAAAGCTGAGGTAAATATATGTTGTTGTTTTCACCCACTAAGGTCTGAGGTAATTTATTACTCAATGATAGATCATAGATATACATCTTTATTATTTTATTTGCTTGTCAAAGGGAATAAATATTAGAGAAAAGTGTAAGTTTTGAAACTAAACCGAGCCAAATTCCACTTCTCCCACTTTGTTAACAGAGTGGATTTAGATAGGTTACGATATCAGTTTCCTTACTGATTAAATTTAATATCTGTGTTGCACAGTGGTTGTGAAAACTATGCCTCACAAATAATGGA